>JAYRBW010148465.1:0-36278 GCA_036023295.1 Invenusta paracnida | reverse complement strand
TGTACCAATATGTCTTGGCTTTTCTCTTTCTCATTAAAATTCGTTTTATTAAATATCGACTATCTCTACCTGATTATGTCAATACATATTTGATATTTAGCGCTAGTAAAACAAAAAGGAAGAATAAGTAATATTCAGAAAAGAAAAATATGGTATAACATTTTTTTAACTAGTAAAATATGGAAATATTCCATAAATTTTCCCTGAAAAATGAAGAATATTTGAAATTCACAATAATTCTATGTTTTCTTCGCGAGGCGCGTACAGCAATTGCATAATAATCAATTGACACTATTATCTACAATTAAATCTACACAATTAAGTGTGCTGGTTTCTCCATTAATTTGGAATTATAAGTGCAGTGAATTGGTGAATCCTACAAGATTATCGATCAGTTAATATCCCAAAGCTTGATTATTTAATGAAAAATATTGTGTTTTCCTAACACGTTAGTCTATATATTAAGAAAACTATTGAATTTTCCCGACTAAAGCTTATTGACGCTGACACACACACACACACACATTGATTACATTATGAGTCAACATAACTCTGTCAATTCAACTAAAGTCTCGCTTTTGGACATCGACAAAGTGAACCACAAAAAAGACGGCATAGACGCTTAATCACGAGGCTCCTTCAAGTTGAAAGCTTTCTCGAAAATACACCAAGAAATAGGTTTGGAGGCTGTCGTAACTGATCGGCCGGTGGTACTCACGGCATTGCTCCGCTCGTTTGACGACCGTGAATGACCTTGAGTTTTCGGAGAAAGCCCAGCGAGACGAGCTGGACAGAACGGAATATTTGAATCGATCCACCAACTTCCTCGAGATTTGAAAAGGCTGCCGATAACTCCTCGGTTACGTTTACTGCATAGGGAGTGGGGGAGGGGAGGGTAGGAGCATTACGGTCACAAAGTGGGATTAAAGTACTCATTCGAGCCTTCCCTGACATTTAACTGGTTCAAGAGCATTAAGAGGACAGCTAAAGATTTTCTCAGAAATTGAAAGGTTTTTATCTGATTATAGTGAAATTTTAGTGTCTTGATTTTCTCCTTATGCGTAAGCACCTTACAAAGCGCTCGAAGAGGACAGAAGTAGTTTGGAAACAGTGGAAGCCATCATACGGATCTGTCTAAATTGATTGAATAATGATTAGATAACTCACGAGTTTCGATTATTTTGTCATCCGAATGAACGATGGCGACCCGAAGCGTGACAAGATCATTTGAACAAGTGGTTTTTTTACTTAATCCACTATTCTAGAAAACATAATTTGATACTATAAATAAATAGCTAATTTACTCCTTTCTATCTATTTTGCCGTACATTCTGATGAGCATTTGCACTTCAACGAACCGTGCATTCTGACGAGCATTTGCACTTCAACGAACCATGCATTTTGACGAGCATTTGCACTTCAACGAACCGTACATTCTGACAAGCATTTGCACTTCAACGAACCGTGCATTTTGACGAGCATTTGCACTTCAACGAACCGTGCATTTTGACGAGCATTTGCACTTCAAAGAACCGTGCATTTTGACGATATTCAGAATTACTGAATTGATAATATCGGTTAATTATGGTATATAATTTCCCTAAGATATCCAATATTAGTGGATTAATGAATAATAATGATTAAATACTAAATAATAATGTCTTAGCTCTGAGCGGTGATCTCTACAACGCCAATTATAGTTTTAGTCACATTAATATGAATCCGTAGTTTAACAACGCTTCATAAATATTGTGTGAGCGTTCGTATGAGACGCCATACTGCGAAATGTCTTACCAATTCTAGTATAGCAGCTACATGGGTTATCAATAAATACGAGGTACAAAATATTTAAATTCCAGTAGCAACTCTATTTTACATACCCCTTTGGGAGTAACCAAGCTTGTAACACGTATTTACTGAATAGTATTTATTAAGCAATATTTTGTTATCTAGATACAATGAATCGAAATGTATGGCTGTAAACACTATTTTATACTAAAATATAATTAACAATTAATAACTATGAAAGACAATAGGAAGTCTTGAACCAATTTGTAATCAATGTCTTCTTCAGATAGTTATTTCTAATTAAGATGTACTTAGATGGGAACGCTTGGCAATTAGGCAGTGTAACACTGTTCATTTCACATTTGGTACACGTGAGATAGTTTGCAAGTGGCATTTTGACAGTATTGGTTCGTAAAATATAGTTTTTATACTCTCCATGCTATAAGTGACAACATTAAAACATGGATACTAAGATTACGTAATCAGTTTAGAAAACCTACTGACTCAATGACATAATTATCATGTGTTAGCGCAGACATATTTACCAAAAAGGCAACACTATATGGAGTATTCAAAGTCTTTTTGAATGTATAACACAGACTGTTGAGCGAGAATAAATAAGACTTCCAAAATAGAAAGTTTGACGTACAAAAGAAATGTTTGATGTTACTTAAGAAAGTGATGGCGTATTCATGAAGCCTTTAATAATTCCATAGTATTACCTTTTGTGTAAATATTACTGTGCTAACATTGGAGAATAACGTCACTGTGTTGATATCTTTAAGGTAATAGGTAATTTTGATAGCTCATGTTTTAATGCTTAAATAGTATGAAAACTTTTTTGCTTTATATTTATAACATTTTATCTAAATAAGCACCTTGTGAAAGTGAAGTATAGTTAGTAACATACGATGTATCCCTAAACTGATTAATATTGTTGTTAGGTAATTATTGTGTTTTACAAAGGTAAATAAATGTATTGTAGATGTAGCTTAACAATTAACCAACCTGCCTTTTGATATTAGATTGGGTTTCATTAATATTTTATATTACATCAAATTCTTCTTTTGTGAAACTAAGTGAAAATCAGGTATGAAAAATAATTGTTCATTGTAATGTAATGTTGTATGTTTCTAAATTAATTAGACTATTTAAAAATACACGATTAATCTAAACAATACTTATTCAACAATCATTATTTATGAGATTTCTTATCATTTAGTCGCTTAAAAAGTATTTTGAATGAATGTTTAAAGATATATTAAACTAAGTGTTACAATATTTATGAAAGTAGATGAAGTTTATTATCAACTTTTAAACATTCAATTTAGTCGAATTATATGAAAACCATTAAAAGTCATCGTGATTAATTTGTCAAAAGCGATTCATAAAAACTATTGCTTTTTTTAATATTAAGCTATTAATGTCATAATTATTGAATTACATTTCGAAAAATACAAAATAATAATGTTTTGTTAAATAAAGTCAAAGTGAATTGTGAAAAAACCTTGTAGAATTTGACTTAAAATATCATATTTTTTATTAAACTACTTTTAATGAATTACGAATTTATGAGCATATAAATATAATTGAAATTAGTCATTTTGTTAAACTATTGTTGACAAGTGTTATCAACATTATTTAATGTCATGTTTGCTTTAAAATCAATTAAACTATTATTTTTTAATTAATAAAAGTTGTGATATTTTATTAAATCAGTTATTAATGTTAAGAATTTAAGAAACTTTCATTATATAATAAATAGAAATACTCGTATATATATAACTTTTTTTTGAACAAAAATGCACTTTACAAATAAAATTTGTCAATACTTTTGTTTTATAATATATCATTACACATTTTGTTAATTTATGCTTGCTTTAATGTAATTAAATGTTTTAAGTTCAGCAATTAAATGCATATAACGATTCTGCCATTGACAGCAGCCCACGTCTATCCTGTCAGATGGAAAAACATATTAATGCAATCGAAAACGACGTAATTTATGAAAAATATTCATCACAATAAGAAATTAGTCCATTTTTATGATCAAACGAAATCGTCTCCCAAAGTGACAAATATGTTTAGCGGGCGGTAGAAAAGAAATGGAAAGTGCAGCATTTTATGGGAGTTCATTAAAGTCAGACTTAATATATATATATGTTTAACTTCAGTACGTGAAATCAATATTTTATAAGTATTATACTGCATTTAAATTATACATTATACTTGCTATGCTATGCAGAACAAAATGCGACCTTATATTTGTCGTATTTGCTTATCATTATATTGTTATAAAATATTATTTCGTAATTAAAAGCGTAACTAATTGGCCAAACATGAGCATTTAAATTCTGTCAGGCGTTGTTTGTTCCGTTTTATTCCGCGTTGGAGGCAAACTAAATTGCATCTATTTCATAAGATTACCTAAACAGAAAGTAGAAGTTATATTTATGTTAAAAATATAATCATTATATTTAAGAACGATCTTCCGGTGAAATAATTTGAGAGAAAACATCAAAAGTATTGAAACTTTCCAAGATAGAAATATGGCTTTATTGATCGTTACCAACTAACTCCAACGTCAACTCACATGCAGCCTTTTGAAGGGACTTTCTGAGAAACAATGCATTCTTTGCATCTTTTGGTCACATTGGATTCTTATAGAAACATCCAAGTTTCAGGCTTGTTTAATATTATAATTTGATGTTTCTAAATTGATTTTTTATTGGAAATAAGTACACACCTGATGTTTAGCACAGATAGTCGCTTCATTTCAGACTTCTAGGGATCCCTAAACAAGGTAAGTATGCTCTCAATTTTTATTAAGACAATAAATATGCAGGAAACAAAGGGTTAAAGAGTAGCTTATACAAGTATTTCTTCACAGTGTACAAAAATGTTAGCCTACCTATTTTTTCCCGCAAGTCAATGTAAAGATTTTCCATCGAAAAACAACCCCGAGCCTGTTGTATATCTTCCAATTTGAATATCCGAACATTTTCACAATCTGAAATTAAACCCCAAATCACGAATAAAGTCAAGAAAGAAAGTTGGCAAGGGAAGAGAGAGACTTACACTTTCTGTCGAATGGATTGGGGGAGCAGAGATCGCATGAGTGAGTGCCATTAAGGAACCTCAGTTGTGAAGGCGCGTGTCCATTGCTGGCAACCATGTCACGGCTACGGCGATCAGCGGCACACTTTTGCCATGATACGCATTGTGTCTTGTTTACCTGCAAAGTGTCCACAATAACATCAATTGAAGATACAACTAAAAACAAGGTATTTAAGAAAAACGGACTAGACTTTAAAACTATTGCTTTGTGAAAATGTGGTTTTAATGTCATTGATTCGACAGCTAAGACAAGCGAAAATATAAATACAATGATTTTAATGTATATTTTTCAATTTCTTTCAAACGCAGGACGACGAGATGTAAACGAATATCAGGCAACTTTTAGTCATGCATTATACGGTCAGAGTTGTCATCAAATTAATATACACACAACAAAATCAAATAAACATGGCTGTAAATTGAATTTTAAAATCGCGTTTCTTGTCAGATATAATTTGACAAAGTCATATCAAAATGTGATGGCCCGATAATTGAATATTAACACGAGGTTTGATATTTGTTTATTCCATCAATCAATGGTTTTAATGCATGTTATATATTAGATGTAAAATTATGAACAAATAGTTGTTCATATATTGCAAACAATATACTATATTATGTAGAAAAATAAAATTTAGCTTAATACATTAAAACTACATATAAAACTCTCACTTGTATAATCATCCATATTTTCATCTCCAATATAAACCAATGTTTCACATTATATGATTTCATTTCATTAATTTCAAAAATATATAAAAATATATTTACAAGTTCGCACATGAACTTGTATATAAGTAAAAGTACTGCTAATTTAAATCCTTAATAGCTGATAATACGCCAATTACACAGAAAGCTACATAATTTTATTTAAAACAAAACCTATACAACACCACACAGACTCAAAATAAAAAAATTACAAACTAGAAGTAACTAGAAGTATAGAATTGAAACGAAAAGAAAATATAACAAAAGTGCATATGAATCTAAATATATTTCGATTCCTATTTTTTCCTGTTGACGATACAAATTCTGGTGAATACCTTCGGATAGTAGATGCTAAGTTTCTCCATATTGATGTGAAGAATTCCAATTTCTGAACAGAAAATCAATCCTAATATGCTGAGGTCTGTGCGCTGTATTAGCATATTTGGCGATTATCTGGACACAGTACGAGTATAAAATACTATCCTATGAGGTAATTGCATACAGGAAAACAACGAGTGCATATTTCTTGCAACTAAAACATAATATTTTAATATTAACTTTACGATTCAGAAATGAAAAGGATTCTTGTACCACAATCAATAAAATAGCTCGAAATATTGTTTTATATTAGACACCCTTTCCAGAATTCCCAGTAACAATCGTCAATCAATGATTGATCCGATCCAATCAAAGCAGTATTGTAAATAACTGAATAAAGTCAATTTGGTTCCGTACACACCCGACACAGTCCAACAGGGCAGGCCTTGAGACAGCGCCCTTGGTGACGAACAGACCGACAAGCTACGCATTGGTCATCACCGCTGCCATAGCAACCAGCTAAACACTCCGGATGGCAACAGATGGTCGGTTTGGCCATGTGGCAGGCGAGTAGAGGTCGGCATTTGGTCGAGCATTCTGTGAGTATTACAGTGAAGAGAACGAAGATATTGGATATATTAAACACGTTTATTTAGATTGAAATTCTGCCATTTAATTGGTCCTGAATTTCACTTTCGGTCAGAAGGATTACTTTAATTAATATAATATGTCTATTTGAATAGACAAAACATACAAACTAACTAGCTATGTATATAGTTAACTTTGTACAAGTTTTGCGACTCAGTAAATATTTCATACAAAAAATGTAATTACATTGTCCGTTAAGAAAAATCTTTTTATCAGAAGTCTTCGAATAAAGGATAAGTTCACTGTGACCTAGCTACCTTCACCAAAACAATCAAAGAAGCTCTGGGGCTTATGATTTATGTTGATGAAGACAGTAAAAAGCCGAACAGCAGTTTCAAATAGATTTAGTTACTTAGAACAGTGAGAGTATTATGAGAACAAATCGATTTGTTGATGTTTACAACCCCAATCTATGTAAACAAGACAAATTAAAACACTATCGTACAAGCACTCACAACATTCCGTCCCTTTTTGCAATATGAGACCGAGAGAGAAAAAAAAGGGAAATCGATATTGCTGTGCAATCAAGAAGACTGACAAGTTAACATAACTAAGTTACAATATATATCTAAATAGTTTATAATACACAAATTGAGAAATCTTCATTTTAAAGAATAGTAATTTCATAAAAATTTCGTTAACAAGCTGAAATAGTTTAAAAAACAAGTGAATAATGTTTAATGGTTAGGTAATGTTTTTTTATACCCTGTCAATCTATAGTATAAGGTAGTTTGAAGTAATCTCCAAAACGCACAAAAATGTGTTTTAAATCTGTTTTCTAGTAAGTAACAATTAATCATTCTATTGATGAATAAAGGGCTCCTATGACAAGATTGTCTGACATACACACCCTCCCTCAAAACTCACTACTAATTCAAGAAAGAGAGAGAGAGTTATAAGCAATTATAGAGGCGAGAAGCCTATACGATAACTAAGGTTATATTCAACAGGGAAATCTCATGTTGTCATCTTTCTAATAGAGAATGCCATGTAAAAGCTGCTTCCATTCTACATGCTTTCGTGCAATTGTAAAGTTTCAACATTGCAATAAAAAATAAACATATATTATATTTCTATGAAATACGAAAGTTACATCTAAAGAAAAGAATGTTTAAAAACGTTATTCATCATCAATTTTAAGCCAATTTTAAACGAATTTAAAGGAATTGGAGTTATGTTTTTATTGATTATAATTTCATGTGATTTATTTGGCCTATTTTGAAAGAAATCTACAAATTATGACTGAATAGTAGTGAGAGAGGGCCACATCATGATGTCCGCCTCACACTTACCTGACTGGCAGTTCTTATTGGACCAACAAACCCGCTGGTTCTCTCCGGTAGTTGTGGAAGATGAAGCCGAACTCAATGATGCCGTTAACGTCGACGGCACCGACGTCACCTCTACGGCACAGCTTCGCGGCGGCTGCGGGCAGATATCTGGACACAGCTGTCGGTTATTCCGGACAAGAAGCAGCGCCGAAGCTTCCCCCAACAGCAGCTTCCAATTAATACTGGCCCAGTGACACAACTCGGGATTGTTCTCAACCCATACGCCGCCACTTTCGATGAGACGAAGAGCCGGGAGGTCAATTGCCCGGAGGTTTGTGTTTCCCACAACGAGGGCAAATCCACCCGGCATGAGGGAGCGTCCCCGGATGAGAACGAGGTTCGGGAAGAGATGAGCCAGTGAGGGACCACCGATACTGGCCATTGTAGTCGAGTGGACAATCAGGGAGCCTGTGATCTCTCGAAGGTGGGGAAAAGTGATGGCGGGGCGAGATAACGTCCCTCTTGAAGGCTCTATGCCATCCCCCACAAAAAAGAGGTGCCCCTCCAGACGGGTACAGTTGATGAGAGCGAGGGGGGAGAGAGTCACCGCCTTTTCGAAGCAGACTTGTGAGAGGTGAGAGAAGAGAAGATTAACCCTTTCAGTATATTATCCAATAAGCGTTTCAAAATATTGGTAACTAGAAGTGTCAAGCCTATATTTAAACATTCTAATAGAGAAATCTATCTGACGAAATTATGTAGTGTCTAAAAATAGAATGTCCTTAATTTGCAGCTGACGTCAAGGGCATTTTACATTTTTTAATTGTAAATATTGTAAAGATTATAGTTTATGTCCTTTTAAAGGTAATGGCGTAACCTTTTCTAATTCTTAGAGTTAGTAAAGTCATGTGTATTAACAAAACAAACAAACAAATTGATTGTAGTTGTTTCTTGGCTTATTGAGTAACTTTATATTTCCATACAAATACTTGCATTTTCAATAGTTGACTAGCCGCCTTGATCCATGAACGAAGATTTAATTTTATTATTTATTATTTCGTATTTAGACGAGCTATTTAAAAAAAAGCTTTTTAATGTTGCAAACATGTTTTAGTTTATTTGGCACAAATTTCATGAATATCTTTATCGTTGAAAACTCTATTATTGATTGTTGAATATAGCTTACATTTTTACCGGATTATAATTCACAGATTTATTCTTATTGGAATATATCGTTTCTTAATTTTATCTGTCTAACTAAATAAAAAACGTGTATTAAGGTTTAAGATTGTAGATTGTTGTGAAGTATTCTGTGAATCTATTCTTCCATATTTAGAACTACAGTCTTTGGTGACAAAATACGTATGAAATAAATCTATAATAGAAAGAATTTATGAGAAAATGGAAAAATGACATAGGACATGCATCATTTATAATGAGTAGAACTAAATACTAGCAGCGTCCAAAAGAGCATAACGTTTCGTTCTTATTCCCGGTTAGAGGTTCCCTCAGATAAAGGACCACCGTGCCAAAATCCGATGAATCGAATTGTAAATATTTAAAGCTCCAAAGTCACCTTTCTAATCCAGACAAGCACGAATTCTACCCAAGACACTGTGCAACCTCTTCCGCATACATCATTGCCAAATTACAACCTACAGTTAAACTAAAAGACATCTCCTAGGCAATGATTGAAACGAATTTTCATGGATTTCAATTGAATGCCAAACCCCGTGGCATAAGAGATATGGGATGTCATCAATTCCCCTTACATAGTGCGGGGTATACATTTTGGCCAATATGACGACAGTGATTATGTGGTCACCTTTGAGTCATGCAGATGCAATACAAAGCAATGGAGGGACCACATATATTTAACTCCTCAAAAGCGAAGAGACAACAGGGACTTCTACTTTAACAGCAGGAGGGAAGAGGAAAGTATAGATTCGTAATACCACCACCGCAGCCTCTCAACCAAAAGGATACGCTCAAGGAGAAATGGCCAAGCTGGACCCTGATGTAATTTAATTTATAGGCGGTCTTGGGAGAGAGATAGAAGCAGGAAGCGTGCCTTATCGGCGATTGATTAACTTTTTAGTTATTCGTAAACATCCCAGATTTGGTATCTTTCTATGTGCTATAGTGCTGCATTTAATAAGTTCTTATCTTATAGATATTGTTTCTACCGGTTGATAATCGGAGTTTATGTTCGTATTATGTACGAAATTTATGTTTCTTTCCTTATTTTCCTTCGCAATTATAAATATTCATAGTTGCTTCCCATTGTTTGTTCAGTTAGTTGCTGGGTGTTTTGGTTTCATATTGTATGAATGTGTTATATATTTCAGTCCCTTTGCTTATAAAAATTTCCGAATCTTCTCGATTTTACACCTTTTGTGAGTGCTATTTGAGTACAGTTTTTCGCACAGCTGTGTGATCTGTGTTCTCATTTATTAGTATTATAGTAAATTTGTGTGTAAGTTGTACTTATTGAAACCTGCATATAAGGATTATTTATTGTATTATTGCACTAATACTTATCTTTCCTGAGAATGTTCATAGTATTAGGGCGAAACAAGTCAAACTATGTATATTTTATTTATGAATTTTATTATCTTGACCTTTGTGTTCATAAACGTTTTTCTACTGTACAATAGTATGATTTCAGTTTCAGATATTTTATATAAAAAGAAATCAATTAGTATGCTACTATATACAACAAAAAATACTCCGTTATTTATAATTAAATAAATTGAATAAGAGATGTATGCATAGCTTACCAACTTCATTAATCATATATGTTGAATTGTGCCCCATTAATTCAATGTTATGAAGCATTGCTTCATCAACAAAAGTAGGCTCCCCAATGTGGAAGAAAAACCAAAATGTCAATGTGAAAAAGAGCATGATTTCCATCAGTACACATCAGTAACAAAAGTCTTGGATGTTTGTGATGGTACTTCTCACAGTTACATCACTGCACTTGAAATGAAAATTACAAAAAAATAGTATATATATTATATATTATATAAAATGAGAAATATGTAGCTTTATTTAAAATGATAAAAATAAAAAAATAATGCTTTGATTATAGATTATTAAAATAATTAATTAATGCACATAAAGTAGTCTATCAGTAGACTATAAAGTACTGGTATCCAATTTTGAGTAGGTCTTTAAAAATATTAAGCACAATTTCCTGCTATGCTTGTATTAAAACTTATATTATATGTAATTTATGCACAAATTTTAGAGATTAACAAAATAAAGCAAAGTATATTTAGTAATAAAACAGGGATAACCATATACAATCTTTATAAGTAATGCATACCTAAAACAGATTTGGAAGTAATTTCATATAATACATTTGAATAAAATCAAAAGATTGTGGAGTTCAACAGGCATAATCAATGGTGTCAACAATTTTGACAGTATCCTTTTATACTTAGAACAGTTTTTAACTAGCTATGAATAAGAATGAAGATTGTGACTATTCTCTAAGACATCATTTAAAAATATGAAATTGATTGTTAATATCATTACTCATTTCCAGTTTGATACACCTATCTATGTTCTTAATAAATAAAAAAATGTGGAATATATTAAATAAGTATTCAATAATTACAAATAAACTAAAATCTTCATGTAATAAATAACACCAGAAAGTAACATTCGGATGTGTCACAATTCATGTAAACCTTTTCTTTTCATCAATGACAAACAAGCAAAGCAAATGGCCATAGATTTTAAATAATACATGTCATCATTTACAAGAGAAAGAATTAGTTGAGACCTTTTTTTTAGTTTGGAAACTATGCTAGTTAAAAAATCTCTTACTTCCCTTTTAAAGGTTAAAACATATCAGTCTGAAAAAAGACTATTCTTCTTTAGATTATCTACCTCTGTTGTTGATTGTTCTGCAAGATGAACTGGAGTTAAAGAGCAATTTCTTAGCCCTAGAAAAATTTTAGGAGGACATTCAGATAGTATTTTAATGTGTAATGTGTAATGCATGATGTAGGATGGATATGAGCTGTTTTATAGTCATCCATATGCCTAGTAAAGTGGGGAGACAGAAAAATGAATAAATATGGCATTCTGCATATTCTGATTGCAAGTGTTGAGAAGCAGAAAGAGTGAGTGATGCCTCCTTTGAGTCAGGAAGCAAAGACATTGCCACATATGATGTAATTTTGTGACTAATATTTGACAAAAAAACTTGACAAAATTAAATGATCTGTAAGTGTTAAAAATTTTAGGGGGGCATAATTAACTGTTGGGAAAATGTTTGAAAATATTGAAAATGTTGAAAATATTGAAAATGTTTCAAAGATGAGCAAAATGCTATTTCCCCCAAGCAACTATTTCTAAGGGCCTGTATTTTGTATAGCAACCACAGCTTTACACCTAAAAACAAGAATATTTTCTAATTTAGCACTGCTTTAAATTAGTTAACACATGTAAATGTTCCTGTTTATAGCCGCTAACAAATGAAGATATGGAGAAAATAATACATTTTTCTATTTGGCATATTATAAACTAACTTAGTATTTAGAATAATAATAATAATATATTTCTATCATGCAGCATATCTAAAGACATCAGAAGTGCACATGAATACAATACGCTAGTAAAAAAAAAGTTTAATATATATTTAGAATCACCATGAAAACTAGTATACTATATAATTGTCATGGTGAAAATATTAAATATGTTATAGTAACTTATATTTAATTAATTAAAGTATGCCTGTTTGTATGGTAAAATGATCATATTATAATAGTTTATCAATTACCTATCTATTTCAAAAATAAAATATATATATTTACAAGTTTGTCCATCACACAACACCTGTCTATTTTAAAAATAGAATGTATATATTTATAAGTTTAATCATTTTTTTATCTTCTGGTTATTAGTGATTGTTTAACAGCCATTTAACTTCAAGACAAAATTATATTGTTGTATTGATATAGTTGTGTATGAGTTTGAATTATATATATAATATTAGGTATAGTTGAAAGCTTAGTAGGTTGTAAGCTCCATTGAGTAAAATAGAGGTATAATAACATGTTTAAAGTATTTAACTAAAAACTGTTATATTATTATTAGCCAAATATGAAAAAGTGTGTTAGCTTATATCATAAAAGAACTTAAATAAAATGAATTGTTTTAGCTCTTTAGAAAATATTTTTGACTTGAGCTAACTATATTTTTTTATATATAGAACTAAATTAGATCTATAAAGATTATACTTGTTTCATAAACATAAAATCCTAATTATCAGTTAAGAAAATTGATACCTTTAAGAAGTTATATTTCTTAGATAATTATAAAGTATTATTATACTGACTATTTTGTCAATGACAAATATACTAATAGAAAAAAAATGTTTAGTGAGCTTTAGTCAAATATATTTTTTAAGAGCTAATAGAATTCATTTTTATTTCAGTTATTTTATGATACTAGCTAAAATACTTTTACTATTTTTGAATAATAATAATTTGATAAGTTAAATTTAAATATATAATATAATTAATATAATAATTTATTCATATAATTTATTTTAAATATAGACTAATTAATCAGGATCACTTTTATGTTATGTTTATAGATTATAGTTATATCTTTTAGGATAATAAATAATATATAGGGATAATTTAAATGAGAAATAAACCAAAAATATCAATATATTATATTTTTTAAATATATTAATAAACAAACAAATAAATATTAGTGACTATTTAGTCAGAATAGCTAGATTATTGAAATGATCTATTTAGTGTTAAGTTTAATATAAAAGTATTTGATATTAAAACATATTATTATTATTGAATAACTGGATATAATATGTATAGTATATATATATATGTAATATATAATATATAAATAATATTGGCTAAAAATACTCTAGTATTAATATTCACATTGTACCATAACTTATAGTTTACTGATTCCAGCAGAATAGCCACCACCAATTATAAAGTATACTCAACTATCCTAATCATCCCATTGAGAAAAAGAAAATCTGAGCCCTTTTCAAAATCAAATTACATAGACTTCTTGGATATATTTTTTATTTAGACTTAGTTTATAATAGGTTTCCTTGACCGTGTATTTAAAACACAATTTACTTTTAGTTAGTCAATAACTTATAGTTATTATTTATTTGTATTTTATACATGTAATCCTATTATACTCGCGTCTAATCCACATACATTACCAAAAATATAAAATACAACAAGGAGAAAATACATACGGTAAAAATAGTTACATTTTTAAATCTGCGCAACAAAGAAAAGTCCATATATTATATTTGTGATAGAGTATTTAAAATACAAAGTAACTTCTTATAATGTTACAGCTAGTGTTTTTGATATATATAAGTTGAAGTTTGGCCATATAAAGAAGTTAATATGAATAGTAATATTAATTGTAACTCGTCAATAATTATAATTAATATATTGCTTATCTAGATAATAAATATAAAAGGAATTATTAGACGTTTCGTATAATTTTCGATGATTTCGTCAGTAAAATAACTGCTATAATATGAAAAAATTAGCTCATGGCATTTATCGCAGTATTCGTATTTGAAAATTTTTATTTTATTTTAAGTGTCCTTTTAAAAAATGTTAAACTACCTCCTTTGATATTCCTAGATCCGCCCCTGTAGCTTATAACAGGAAAAACTAAACTCACGCATTACGTAATAACTAAAATTGTGCAGCATAACTTTAATGAAAAGCAGAAAATGTATATAACAGCGGCAATAAATCGATTAATCTAAAATCAATAGTTTTTTATAATAGCTACTTAATTGGTTATTCAAAGCGCTTACCCGGCCTTCTTTCTTTAATATGTCTATGTTTAATCCTTATATTAGATCCAGACTCCTCATATGCCTATATTATGTAAGCTCTTCTGTTATACCTATATATATTAGAAGAATATAATTAATGTATATTAAATAAACTCTCTTTTTATTTGTACAGTATGGTATGATAGGGAAAATATGTGCATACTTATTCTTGTCAGTCTTTTTAACAGCTTTCAGACTTACACGTATCAAAATATATACTCAATATTGTCAGAAAATAAATCCATACTGTAGTATTTCACTAATGAGAGATGTGCGCGCCAATTCTGTCCCATTACAATTACCTCACCAGAATTGAAAAGGTTTACAAGTGTCGGCGTCCAATAGGTAAAGCGCAATGCTGGAAACAGTAAATTGGCAGTTCATAAAATATAAATAAATACATAGAGCGGGGAAGATTGTTGAATAAGCGTAAAATATGAATTCGAAAAGGGAGTACTAGTATGAATGTTTCAGTATATATATCGACAAAAAGTGGTCGGTGTTTCGAGTATATTAGAAAATTATTGCACAATGTCATGAATATTTCTCTCGTCATTATCTTTGCTCATAAGCCGATAATTTTACCTGACGGATAACATGAGTAGTTTCACTTGTCTAATTTAATTTGCCACATATGTATGAGGTGGTAAGACAACCAATCAGTAGGGAGATAATAAGAGAAAGAAGAATTTTTTATTTACTTATGCTTTCATAATTTTTTTGCAAACGCGGTTAATCAAAACTGGACGGACTTTTTTTAAATGCATAACAATAAACTGATATATATAACTTGTATAAAATGATAACCTGGGAGTATATGAAGTGGCGCTGCCTGATTCATTTGACATAGTATAGCCTATGATAATATTGGATGATTTGATGATGGAGACAAAAAATGCTAAGGTAGTCAGTAACTTGTTTACTCGACTTGTACACCATAGACCATGCACGCTGGTTTCCATTATTCAAAATGTATTCAGTGGTGGTAAAGAGAAACGTATTCGCTAACTCAATGGCCAGTGTGTTTATTCTTCAAATCCCTAAGATACGCCAGTCAGATTGAATGCCTGTCAAGACAAATGTATCCAGAGCAGAAATATTTCCTCTCTGGTGCCTATAAGGATGCAGTAAATATCTATTTCTTGACTTGCATCAAAGACCCCCAAGGAGCTCCGTATTCCGTATTAGTACCTGTGTTATGCTGAATGAGATATCACAGCGTCTAATTTTTTACCAAATTCATTCCTTACATTGGCCAATGAACAAAAGTAGATGACGTCCCCCTTTTCAAATTATATAAAATGGCTAGTATGTATATGTTTGGACATTTTATTTGCAAACTTGCCAAAGCCGGAGATAGTGACAAGGAGAGGAGGATATTAATTAAGCAAGCAAGTAGTAGACAATTGAAAAATATCGTTGCGCTATTGTACAATGTACCTACGGACATTAAGAATGAGGGCGGAAATACATTTAGACTTCGACTGGACAGAATACTCGTAAACACGTTATCGGAGACTCAGACACCCTGCTAAAGGAATCGAATTCACATCAAGCTTGAGGGTTTGCCCTACATAAGAGAAACAATTTGTAGTTCGCACAAAGGAGAGGCGTATTTTCTCTCAGGAACTACTCTAAAAAAGGACACAAAACGGGAATTTTGTGTGTGTTCATGTAGCGAGCTGAATAAATTCATATTTATTTGAGATAATGAAGTAACATTTGGATCTGATATTTCATATTTAAGCTTTTTATGCTTAAGGGAACATTCCCTGAAAGTTTTAGCTGAATTCGTTTATTATTTCTACAACCTTTAATATTGGGATCTACGTCCGGAGAACTTATAATTCCTTTTTTATATACGATTTTCGCTCTTGAATAAATTTGTTTTAATGATTGATTCCCAGATTTATAATTTATGCAATATAGCACCTTCTGCAACAAATTTAATAAGTAAGATAATTTACAAGAACAATTAGTATGTATAATTAATAATATAAACAACTGCATCACCAGAAATAATTAGTGTAAAAAATTACCAATACAAACTGAACAAAAGTAAATGAAGTCTTCAAAAAGAACACTTCAAGTGTGTATATTGATTATTCGCAGTACAAAACAATTGTATCACATCCAAAAATTGAGTCTTAAAATTTCTAATAAAAATTGTAAAAATGTAAATGAGATATTAAAAACGAACATTTCAAGTATTTATATTGAATACACAGTGTATAAAACTTAACAAATGCATCACCAGGAATAATTGTAGTGTTAAAAACTACTTATAAAACTAGACAAAACTTAAATGAGGTATTTAAAATGAACATTTCAAGTGGTAATGTGGTAATGTGTTTATTGTGTGTTGATTAAGTTTTATTATAAAAGAAATATTAGTTTATTTTAATATTTGTACATAATAAATTGATAATAAATACATAACACTCCCATACATACATATTCGTGTGCATTTGATTACATAATGGAGTGATATATTAAACAACGTACCTCGAGACCGGTGGAAAATCGGAAGTATCTAGAATATTGTCCATAATCTTACGAGGAATTAGCTGATTGTTGATAGAGATGTCGGATATCTTGAGTAAACATGAATCTGTGTCTCAACTAGCAATAAAAAATCTGCCTACAAAGTTTCAGCGTATTGGATGAAGGTGGTGTAAACTCATAATATACTCGTAACTCATACATTTTGAGTTTTTATAGACCTAAAACAGCCTGACCGATAAAGATGGGTTTATCCAGTATCACTCGATCCTTGGGCAGGTTGACGCCTGTATGAGAATCGTTAAATCGGATATAAGAGAGGTATTTGGGACTAAATGAGAAGCATGTGAGTGACTCAGCAGAAGTGCAGAGTCGAAAATTCATTGTTTTCGTCATATTCTCCATCGTCTTGCCAAACAGACCGTAGTTTTTTAATTTGTAGAAATCCTTTCAATTGTGAACACAGTCTGCTAACGATGTTTTGAATTGCATGTGACGTAGGGCTAAAAAAACGCTGATCGTCGGAATTTCATAACTTGGTGAACTTTCTTTATCGTAAGTACAATGTGGAGATGGAACTGGAGGAGACGACCGTGAACCACATAATTCTCCTTGTCCCAGTGAGTCAGCATCAGTTTCGTCATACTCTTGTATGTTTTCTCCTGATCATCATGGAGATAGTTCCATTGCTTCTTCATAAAAGAAAGCAGACATCTTTCCGGGATGATGCAAGGTTCCATTGCCAGGGGGAGGTTGCAAGTCTTGTTCTACACGGCGTACGGGTAGATCTCCTATGTAGTCAAAAGAGGCCCTGTTGATTCTTTGTCGTTCATCTGTCATCCATTTAAAGTCCGACTTGTGCAGCTTCTGTGATAAGGCATTACTATAAAGATTATTGGCATCTATGTACAGCATATTAGTCGACCTAGTCGGTATTATAAGTATTTGGTATTCTGAGAGTGTTGGCGATGATGTGATAGGTATTGACAAATATAATTCCATCACGAATTCCTCTCTTTACAAAACTGTATGACTTGGCATCTTTGATAAAGTCGACCTGAGGGAGGGAGGGAGAAAGGAGTATATGTAAATTGGTGTTAAGTCATACACACACCCACACACACAATTTACCTTTATATTGGTCATTTTAAAGGTCAAGTCGTAGCTTAGGCCTGGAAGAGTAAGATAGTAACAGAAATCTAGACCATCCTCTTTGAGCGTAAGCGTGCTAAAAGCCTTGAAGAATTCAGCCGGAGAGAGAGTTTTTGCACCACAGAGTGTGTGAAGACATCATAATTTAAACGAGTCATGCAAGCCGATCTTCATCGTGCGCGTATGGGATTTTTCATTTTCATCGGTAACCCCCTTTTACAATTCAAAGTCTGCATCCATGGCCATATAACGCTCCTGTCTGGGAGATTACCGAGACTACCAATCAGGCGACACATGTCCTGGAGTCTCTGCGCAGATTATTTGCGAGTCATTACCTCGGAATTTGTGAAGAAAAACTGTGAGAAATGTATATATCAAAATCATCATACTGTTGCATTCCTGGCAGGCCGCTACACGATATTCACCTGAGATGAGAGTGAAATAAACATGTTAGAAAGAGAGATAGAAGGGAGATTAGAGAGATTAACTTTCTTGTGATGCGGTCATGCTCACAGATTTTCCAGCGCTTGTAGGATCGTTCTAATCGAATTCGATATTGCAGATATAGCAGTGGGTTCGTTTCAGCTGAAACTATTCTTGGCGAGCTTCGTGAAAAAGACCATAGCGTTGTAGATACAGTCATGTCCCGTGAAAATCTTGTGGTGACAGGAAATAAGAGGAGCCTTATGCGTTGGTGCGGTACTGATTGCGGCTGCCTTGTGGATGATTCGCTCTGTCACTTCTTTTGATGGGTTACTGTCATCTGTGTCCTTCGAGAGAGAGAGCTTTCAATGTCGACATTTACCACATAGAAAAGACGTTGGATGGCTTGTCTTTTTTCATAGTGGTGAAAATACTTGTCTACAGCTGTGACGATCGTTTCTGGTTGACCGGTATAACAGTATTCACGATGTCGTTCAATGTATTCCCCCTTCTTATAGGGCTGGGGACAGTGCTTAAATGCATTATCTGTCTGGTTCTTATTGGTATAGCTGTTGAGAAGACGATTGATATGGACTACTCTCACAAAGTGTACTGGATGATTTTCTTCGTGCTGGTATGTCAGAGCACTAATAAGTATGGGGCTCTCGATTCTTCTATCGTAGACCACTTGACGTGGGTAGCAGCATGCGTAAAATATTCTGACTAGTTGGACATCCTATTCCAACTCAAGCAGGTTGATGAAGATATCTGGGCTCATCTTTTTAAAGCAGGGAATATCTCTGTGGTGATGTGTAAGGTCAGACCATCGAATTGAGTTTATCTTCCCACTGACGGTAAACTCCGGGAGTGTCGGTTATGATTGCATCATCATAGTGTAGCACAGAAAGCACCGCATACTTGATGCAATTTTCCTGGATTCCGTTGTTAACATTGATATTAGCGTTCTTTGCTTTCAGTCATAGAGGTAGCTGTGTAAAACTTTTCCCGCGTCTTTTGGCGATGTTATGGTATCTGATTATCTTCATGTCGAACCACTCCCTAGATTCAAGCATCCAGTTCGATCCATTCTGGATAAACTAATTTTAGAAAATTCAAAGGCTCTATAGAAAGATTTATAGGCTCCAATCGTATGTATGTTAGTGTACCATTGAAGGATGCAGAATAGCGGTAAACGTTGTTATCGCGATCAACTTCCATTGCGGGTATATTATCAGAGTGGCACGTCTGTCTATGTTTATAAAGCTAAGAGTAGTAACTCTTCATAGCTACGGAACACTGGCCGCAAGTGAAAAAAGTTGGAGTAGAGCAGGGCTGAATTGATGAATCATCAATCCTAAAGTTATTTTGTAGTGGGGTAGTTATAGAGCAGGACTGTGATGATGAGAATGTATTGCTCATAGTATATTGCTCTGTAGGTAAAGTGATATTGGTCGTTGTATTGAGCTGAGCAGACAAATTAGATTTGGCGAATAGAAAAGTCTAATGACTGATTAATACTAAGTAGATGGTTAAGAAAATGTTCAAATTTTTGAAAGTCACAATTAGTATAGAACATTATGAGAGAATGCAAGGAGATACGACCTCTTCGTAGCTCAGCGGAATTCAAAATGAGTTTGGACACATGTGCGCGTCTTTTTATTATGCCCTGGGAGCCCATATCATATTTTGATTGGATGTGAGAGCTTGTATATGAGAGTGAGGTTAATTAATATTATTATTTAATTCATGATTCATTAATATTAATGAGGTTCAGTAGAAAGACACTTCTCCTACTACTCCCGCGGACAACGAAGACTCCATTTTTGTAGACGATGTTTCCACAATATCTCAAGGATTAAAACAATCAAGATAGCAGAAGAAAAATCTTAAGGAGTGATCGCAGCCATCGGTGACTGTGTCAATAAATGGAAGCTTCCCTTATCCATAGATAAAACGGAATGTGCGCTCCTCACAAAGAAAAATAGGAGCAAAGAAAAATCCTTTCAAATTTTCCTTGCCCTCTATGGAACTCCGTTGAACACCAACCCATTCCCTATCTTCCTAGACTTAAGCTTTGACAGAGAGCTGACATTTAAAGACTACCTAAAGAAAAGTCTCATCCATAGGATATGGACCAGTCTTCTGGATTAACAGATGTCTCAAATCAAGCTCTTTCATCTTGAAGAGACAATAAAACGAAACAGTTCACATCATAACGGGTTGTATAGCTTAAACTCCCACCACTCCCCTTCTCACAGAAGCCAGATTAACATTGATCAGACCATATTACTATCTTCACAGACTCGCAGTCAGTCCTCGCCAAGCTAGCCCAAAGCTCCACCAAGAGACCGATTTGCTCATCACCTATATTCTGCTCCATCTGAGCAGTCTATCCGAAAGTAATATCAACACCACTCTTCAATGAATCCCTGCCCGCATCGGAATTCCTGTCAACGAAGCCGTCAACGACATTGGTTAAGAATGGTTGCAACCTGGACCAATCCACGATTCCCATAGACTATCAATCGGCCAAAGCAGATATCTCTAGAGAAGTTGTCAAACAATGTAACACCACTATGACTATCAGACCGCTAGCAGGAAACTCAGCAGATTGGATCAGCGGAGACAAGTCTATCCTGAAAGAAACGAGAGAGACGCTTATCAGTCTTTTTATTCATAGGGCTGAATATTTCAGTAATTAGCTTTTTAAGCCTTAGCAAATACCGATATTGCAAAATCTCTAGATCCCTACATAACTAATTTTATCATACTATATGCTAGACAAATGCATATGTACATATGCATAGAAATTAAATAAGCCTCTTTTGAATCTGCATTTAGAATAGTTAGGTTCATATGCGATTTAATACCTAGATGAGAGGGAAAAGTATATATATGTCTTGTACATTATAGTCTCAGTGATAAACAAAAAATATTCTAAACTCCATATTTCTTTGACGATTAAGGAATATGATTAATATGGAATTTACGTATAGAGAAATTTTAACACATTTAATATCATAAGTAAAGAGGTTTGACCAAAGATTATATAAAATTAATCATTAAATATTTCTACTACTACTAAGTAGTAATAAAGCAATAATCGAATTTTATAACGAGGTGGCCATTTCATTATTCTCTTATTAGTAGAATATTTTCGCCAGTCGCGCATCTTGACATTCTTCTATAATCTTCGGGTGTAACTAGCTGACTGTGATATACATACATGTGACACGACGTAACTCGCTGGAGCTGTCTTCTCCTTCTTGCTCACTATTTTATACCATAACTTTACTTAATACATGTACATCTCACGAAGTCAAATAAAAATGGGCAATATATTATGAGAAAATAATATAAAAATTAACATAACAAAGTAAATAGCATAGTAAATAGATGTGTCGGACCGTTGTTTGGATCATATTAAATTCTTTTAAATTTAATTTGAACTTGAGTAGGTACCAATTTACTTTCCAATTTCGTGCTTAATTATGCCCACTTTGGCTCGGAGACAAGTTATTCTGCCGCTGAACTGGTCATGTGGTACGCATGGACAACTCTCGCCTATGTCATCTTCTACGGTGAGCTCAAGCAAGAAACTCGACCTATAGGACGCCCTAATATTCATAATTGATATATATATATGTATGTAAAAGTCATCTGTTAGGTTAAACACTTTAGCTCCAAAGTTATCTAACTCCACATGTATTTTATATTCTTGCGTAACATCGCTTTTCTTATTTAATACCTGCACTTAAGGTATCCTATTTTATTAATTGCTAAAGACACTCCAAACGTCAACGTCGAGATAACTAATTTTTGTATTAAAGTGTTTTAACCTAAATTTGATATTTATATATTATGATAAAATTATGAAATATATGGTATTGTAAATATATATTTGTAAATGTTTATTCAGGGCTTAAATGATTCCCATTATCTTCGAACATAACTTTCGTGTTCCCCTTTCTCGCTTAATATTGTTTCATTTCCTCTTTGTGTGAGCTACTCATAATTAAATGTATATGTTTATAATTTTTTTTATTATAAACATTAATTATTGGCGTCTTTTTATATCAGTTTCGCCAATGACTGAACTACGCATCTGTAACAATATTTTAAATTTTAGTCTTTTAGCACATTTCTTGTATTTCAATTAATTGCGATAGTCGTTTATATTTTGAAATAACGAGAAAACATTTTTCTTCGAAATTGACCTATTTTAAAAGAGTATCTAGAATTCATTTTAAAGATTCAATATTATACCTGGATACATTTTGCTCCAGAGCAGTTGATAATTACATTGATACCAAAATTGAATTTTATTGAACACTAACCTGATTTGCTAGTGGTTAAAAATAGACCTATTCTTTTTAGCATTTAGTAATGAATAGAGCTACTAGTATCAAGCTAATCACTGAAGATTTTACTCTTGTTTTGAATATATGCTGTCGTAGTCTATTGACAACTGCTTTGTTTGAAGTGCAGTATTATTTCTTTATCAAGTTTTCTCAATGAAATATAAACGGCCGCGACAGAACAAATGCGTCGACATCAGATCAAATAGAGACTGCTGAAATTTGGATTCTAACATTTTGTATTTCTTCAGATCAAATGTTGACAAGGACATATCAAATGTGTCCAGGCAACATCAAACACTAGCGGAAAAATTAAATTTAACTGAGATTATTTCTATATGTATTCTGGCAGTCTTAGATTAATGATTATATGTTAGGACGGTATGCATAATACAAATAAACTTGTAAATAATCGAATTTCTTTTTTCACGTCAATTATAGGTGTTATGAACATTTGTTTTGATGCCCATCAGTGCATGAGTTCTATTTACTGAATATGTAAATTGTATTGACATCTTAGTTTGTTTGAAGTCTGGTAATGTGATGATGTATCTTGTGACTCTATTAATACTTAGTTAGCCACATTTAAATATATAGTAGAATGTTTCTTGTTCCTCTCATTATTTGTATAATGTGTTGTTCACGTTGAATAAATCCTATCTTTTGGTCGATTGAACTTCTCATTCATTCCAATTTATTCAATGGGAATAATTGTCTCCTTTTAATACAATGGATACATTTTCAAGGCTCGATCCAATTGTTTCACATTATACGATTTGATATTCATTATATATACAAAAATATTGTTTATTTTTCACTTAAGTACATACCTAATAGATTAAATAAATTTTAAAACAATCTCTTGTCCGACCGTGTGTTGAAGCAAAACATAAATAGATAAACAAAGTGGAAACACCATCGCTTAAAACAATATTTCATAATTGCAAACTAAATTTATTTCATCTGTTGGTTGAAACATCTACACAGCAACTAGTATCTATAATAGAAAAATAAAATTAAAATTAAAAAAATAGAAAGTAATAACTTTATAATAATATTTATTATAATCTTTAATGTCTTTATAATAGAAAAGAAAAGAAAGTAAACTAGTATTTATAGTTGCTTGCCATAGCAAATATTGTCAGTGTTTATCTATCTATTATAAAAATAAAGGAAAGTTATACTTCAAGCTATAGATACCTAGGTACTAATCTTTCCCATTTTAAATTTAAATTGATTTAAAAAATTCGAATTTCTGTAGACAATTTACAATTTCTGTTAACAACAATTCTGCTCTTACTATTAGCTTACTACCGATATATGTACTACAGCAAACTGGCATACTTGGCGTATATTGCTCCATCATATTTATTTGGGGGGGCTGTGTCTCAAAATTTCCGACAGATCTGGATAAATTAGTACAGGAGCTATGTGTTCGGAAAATGTTCAAAATTTGAGCACAAAAGGTTTTTTATGCTCAATGATTTGCCATCTAACCTATTATATTAAAAAATACGTCGATTTCAATTAATTTGTTCTGATTTTTCTGGAAATTTGTATTTTTTTATAAAATTATTATTTGATTGAATCATACTAGAAATCATTTGAATACTCAGAATAAAATGTATTTTATACATTTTAAAACACGTAAGATACATATACCATATTAAATAGTTTCCACGTGACTTTAAATCAGATTTTCAACCATAATTTTGTCTATATCTATAAAATAGGTTTCATAAATGCATTAAAATGTATGTATCTATGAAAACTATGAATATACAGTTTAATATAGTTTAATTTTAAAATGTATAAAACGTGTATAATTCAATTGATATACAATATATGTCAATTAAAAGTAAATTTATAATTTTATAAAAAATTGGAATTTTGTAGATTCTTATAATTATCATCAGTGCAGCATTATTATCATCATATGTAGTATCATCATTATATATGCACTATTACAGCATTAAACGAGATTTCAATATTAGGTATATGTAACGTACACACCCAAGAAATACGAAAGTAGCTTTTGCAATAGTTAATTAATATACGTACAAAGTAAATAACGTCCAAGCAAAGTTACCATTTTACTAAATTGCTTTATTAATTTAATTAGTTAGATTATGTGGTGGTGTTTGCCTCAGTATTCACATATTTCCCATTATATAAATAATTAATATTGAGCAAATTTCAAGTATTAAAGTTCACATTTCAGTATACAATACATTTATTGTCAGCATTTGATGTTGCCACTATTCTGACAAATTATGCGATTTTAAAATTCAAGTCTCTGCCGTATCAATTTGATCTGACTTCGACGCATTTGTTCTGACACCCGTCTATATTTGATCGGTGAAACCTGTGAATGAGTGTACCTACATGAAAACACAAAGCCTTTTGTTACTAAAATTAATTAAGCTAATATTTCGCCGTTGCAAATAAGCCTATAATTTGAGCTTTTTATTATATGGGACAACAATTTTAGTGACAAAGCTTCAATAATTTAGAAAATAGTTTATCAAAATGGCAATTCGCTCCTTGTCACACTAAAATTGCAAATTTATTGTAATTATTACATTTTAGCCAAATAAGGCAGCAGGACTGTCTGAATTTAAAAGTAAAAGTCGACCAAAGAATCAAATCAGTTGTTCCTTGTGACAGTTTTGCACATTAAAGTGTCCATTTATCTTTTTACGGAAAGCTTTTACAAATAAATTTATTGGGATTTTTTGCCAGAAAATTTGCGTTGATAATTTGCTTTTACTTTTTAAAAGACTGAAACGTATAATGAATATTACGTACAACTTTTTGAATAGGTCCATCCATACAAATCAACAACATAATCAGATATCAAAAATTATCAATTTTCTGATTTTATTATATTTCATTATTAGACATGCCTTCCAGAGCCTTTCACAAGCAAGAACAAGTAATACAAGAGGAACAGATTTGTGTATTATATTATGTAGTATGTGTATAGAGTATTCTATTCAGATATTAAAATAAAGAAGCAGATCTTTTCTTTCTTTGCGAGCGCCTTTCAAGAGGATGCTTTCTGAAAATATATAAATGGGGAACAAAAGTGGATTGAAACACAGAATCATTGGAAAGATGCATGCGAAGGAAAAAACATATTTATCGTTTATAAATGCATTCAAATTATATTTGATTACAGACGGATGAGAAAGGAAATAATCTTTATTTTTTCAGGTTTATATTTTTGGATGGTAAGAAGACATTATTACTATGTCTTACTATGCTGAATTTTTACGAAGTTTCATGTCAATTTTAGTAAATGCATGTCAGATAGGCATATATAATATAGATATAATCTAAATGATTGTCGCATAATTGCTCAAAAAAATAATAACAGTTCAATAGCTTAGAAGTCATTTGAAGATGTAATTTGTATTAGTTAGCCTGGAATTAGCGTGACAAACAATCTTATTTTATTTTGAGGAAACTGTAATTTTGAATGAAATTCCCTGCACTTATTTATTATTAAAGCATCTGTATATATATATATCAGCTTTTTGTAATAATCATGATAAAAGTACAATAATAATAATTTTGAAATTATTCTGCTTCCCTAATTCTGAAAAAGAAAACTGGTCTAAAATGAAAGCACCGTATGCAACTCGTGATTTCATGATCCGGTTGGCAGCTTTGCACGACTGTTTAGCATGTATTTAGCATGTATATCAGTTGATATTTAAGATAATTTAAGCGGAAGCATTTCCAAATTTTCTAAATTTTAAGAAAGAGTTTGATTTAAAAACGCTTTTTCCAATTTGAAAAGTTTAGTTATACTGTAAAAATGTTTAAATGAAAGACCCATTCTTTGTTAAAGAGAATAAAAAAATGAACTTATTGTCATGTAAGTAAGTAATGAAATATATTTGTCTTACATTTTAAATGAAAGACCCATTCTTTGTTAAAGAGAATAAAAAAACGAAATTATTGTCATGTAAGTAAGTAATGAAATATATTTGTATTTTTAGTCCTGTAGATATAGCTTATACCAATAGTCAATAGTATAAATGTTAGCGGAAATATGCATAATTTGGATTTATGCATAATAGCTAAGGCATTATCAATAATAATTAGACATTATATACATATAATGCCAATAAGTATGCATAATACTAATAATATTAATGTAGTTATAACTTGATATTTAACTTTTCTGTATTCCTAATGCTTAATTTAATAAAATGCTATTATATTTTATCAATTAGCTAAGAAATAACTGTTTTATAAAACATTTTAAAGCAAAACTCGCCGAATTTGACTGTTACGCTGTTGCACATTAAAACTTATGTTTTAAAGATAAACATATTTGAAATTTAATAGGGTTTTATTAAACAAAGCATAAGGAATACAAAAAAGTCAAATGTAAAGGTATAACTACATTCATATTTGGTAACTCTAAGTATATTATACATAATTACTGACATCATTAATAATGCCTTGGAATTATGTATAAATCCTAATTATGCCATTTTCCGCTAACTAACTAAGTTTTCGATAATTAGACTGCGTCTAGTGAATATCTCTATACCCCCTCACAGATTTAGTATGTTATAATCATATATTGTTGTTCAAAACATGATTTATGGAAGAAAAACGTCATCTACATAGATAATAGCATCACACTGTTTTAGACCACTGCGATACAAATTAGATTATTATTTCGATTTTCTGTGAAGTTCCCATTATTACTCATACATACCTGAGCATAAACTGGAATACAATACTCCATTTCAAATATCAAGCTCACCATTGAAGCCTCGATCGCCGACAAACGGGGCCAAAAGATACACCGTCCATTGTATATGATTAGTTAAATGTCGAAGAAATACTAATTACTTTGGCAAATCATGTGTTTGAGCAAATTTAAAGAGAAATACATTCGGAATAAAATAGGCAACTTATAACCTATATCAAAACTTTCAACACCTACTTACAGGTGGGCACCACAACACACTTAACTCCCTTTTCCGGGTGTGGACTTGGCTATTTAAACATGTATTAATGTTAGTTAACTTAAGGCAAATTGTTTCTCCCACATTATACAGACTTGCTTAACAGGTTTCTGCTCTGGCAGATAAAATGTGGATTTCATGTCTGCCAACTACCAATATAGACTATAATTCGTCAATCCTTATTCCATTCTAAACAGATGAAATACAGTCTTTGTTAGGTCGGCAGGGATGTCGTAACAACGTCTCGACGAATGTTGGTACTTATAGTAATCACAAGTAAAGACTGCGAATTTTAAAAATCAATACGACAATTATGTTGTATATAAAAAAAAGCTTAATGAATTTGGTAATTACTACAATATATAGAATGAATAATAATAATATCCCGCATATTCGAGTTATAATGCTTAACTTTCAAATGTCATATTCAACTAAGTTTAAATAATATGCCACTATATGATACTTGAGTAAAATGTTCTTTTTACAGTTGATAAAAACGTCTTCCAAAAACAACAATTCGAACGGAACTAAGCCCACTATCAAAACTTCACAATTCGATGAGTTGTTCCCTGTAGACGACACGTCGATGGTAATTAGACTCTATCACGTACCCACATTAGTTGGCACATTTCTCTAGAAGGATGGTCTTAATTGAATAAACCAGACAGGACGTCGTACATACCATAGTTGACTCCTAGTTGGCAAATATTTAAAGAGAAAATCTTCATTTTGACGTAAAACGACTGTTTGTTGTTATTTTGTTAGTTAAAATAGTCTTATATTATTCGCAATTAAATATTTCTAATGTTATGGATAGCCTTAATGTTGTATATGACATTTGTAACATGGAAATCAAAATAGATCGAGTTACTTTTAAGTGTGGAATTATAATGCCATTGCCAATGATAAAGAATGTTCCAGAGTTAAGAATTTATCTTTAAACAAGGTCACTTGCTTTTTTAATCTAAATTACTCTGTTCGTGAACTATTATATGATATGAAGTTTATATTATACATGCAAATAGTTCGATCAATAATGAAATAAATTACCAACATTTCTCGAGATTATGTATAAAGCGTAAAGAAAGCACTTAAATGACAATTACTTATTTTACGACGTGCAATATAGAAGTAATATACTCATGAAAATTGTTCCTCAAAACGTTTGAAAACATGCTTTAACTAAATATGAATATAGTGTTCAATTTACAATATATATAATGTATATGTCATGCTGGTTAGGCAGTTTAAACCATGTATTGGAAACGACAATATAATATCTCAACAAAGTTTTAACTTTATTTTATACGTCACCGATTATATATAATGATGTCACTTATGTATGTTAGTATATAGTAGATACAACGTTAAATGGGTCATTATTTGATAGCTGTAGTTAGAACACAATCGATTCAGACAGACGACTCCCAAATTGAAGAGCATGTTCAAAATGATATACTATGCAACAATATTGTAATTCTAGTAATGTGTAGCTCTAAAAATAATGTGAAGGAATAATTGCTATACGATTATAAATTTTCCGTTTCCATGCTTTTGCCGCAAAATAGAATTAAATCATTATCAGCGCAGCAGTTGAATTTAAATAATTTTGTGAACGAAACAACTGCCGCTTCCCCCCCCCCGAAACAGCCGATATATGTACCTAGTTTGATTCATGCTGGGACACTTTGAATGGTAGTGTTGAATAAATACACCCAGTCTAGCCGACGAACTAATTCAAATTTGTTTCCACACGGTCCAGCTGACTTGATGGAATAATAATATGCGCATTGCATAAACAATAAAACAGTAATAATATAATCGATTAATTCTTTCGAGATAAATTGAGTTATGTATTGCAAAAAGACAGCCGATTTTAATAGGAATAGATGGAAAACATACAATAAAAATTATTTAATGATGTGTTATCCTAGTGTTAACGGTATTTTTTCAATTTATCTATGTAATATCAATAATGCTTTAAAACCTGTATGACCGGTAATGTCTTTCATTAAAGTGGTTTTATATTATATCTTCATTAGAACATAGTAACTTTCCATCTTTTTCTATTAAATTTACCTGTCTTTTTGCCAACTATAACCCATTCAATAGCGGCAATATTAGAGTGTTTTGATTGCCTGTTCGTCGATGCCAGCTTTTTGACAATTACACATTTTTAGAAGAGTGCTCCGTTATGTTATGTATACTAGAAGTATTGTATGGTGGACCAAAGGGTTCAGTCACGTATATCTCACTTATGTGATAAATAACTCACTTATTTATAAAATAACTCACTTATTTAAACAATAAGACGTCACTTATTTAATAAATAAGTCACTTTTTTATTAAATAAGTGAGTTATTTATTAAATAAGTGAGTAATTTATCAGTGAGATATACGTGACTGAACCCTTTGGTCCGCCATAGTATTGCTCTACACCTTTGCAAATTGACCACGTTCTTGCATGTTTAAACCAATAGGATTTTGGCTTGCAGAAACCAATATTTAACAACTTTAATATTCGTCAAGCCGATCGATAGCTTGGCGCTCGCTTGACAATGTTGGCATAGCACAGCGCTTCGATTATATCTTGTGAGACTCAATTCAAGCTCAGCTGGTACCCTATCGACTAATTGATTCCAAATCAAGAGAAACTTCTGGCCGGCTCTTAGCCATAGACTTTTATTGATATTTTAGACCTGCTAAGAGGTGATTAATAATGTAATCGAAGTTTCAGTTTCAGTTTCGTTTTTGAGTTAGTTTGCAAAAGAATTGTGTGATAAACTGTAAATGAACGTTTCAATGTGTCCCTATAATAAGTAATATATACATGCGTCTTTATATAAAACCTTCCATTTGATTATGTGGCTGCGTTTTTACTATTTGTCATCCAGAAACATTCAATCTAGTAATACAAAATCGCATAAATTGAGGGTTTTTTTATGACATGTTGTAATATCAGCTGATTGGTTTGCCAATTAAGACTGATTCATTTATACTTTTAACGCGATTCTATGCATATATTTGAGGTTAGAGATTTTGCTTCAAAATTTCACGAATTTTCGCTTACTAAAAACAACCATATAGCATGACCTGTGTATTGATTGCACATATTCTGTGATCTTAGCCTCACCTTAATCCCGAAGTCCGGATCAAGCATATCATCAATAGTGAACAGCTCTGCACAGCGCGTATCCCAGTAGATGCCATTGATGAGGACATTCGCGAGGGCCAGATAGGGGCCCAGACAACTCTCATAGCCCCTCGGGTCCGAGTAGAAGTCCGGCGACCAGGGGCTACCGTCCAGCGGTTGGAAGAGGAGATCCGAGGAGAGTTGACAGTAGACGCCGCCCTCATCGACGGCATTCGTGTCAGCCTGCTCGAGGCGAAGGAACTCCTCGGGCTCCACACGGCGAAGACCGGCGATGTCGAGGAGCTCGCGTGCCCCACGCGACACCCGACCGCTTCCCCCAGTGAGACAGACTCGAAGTCCCGTCAGATCCAGTCTGCAGGTGTCTAAGATTGGAATGAGTTGCGTATGATTGTGTACATGATCACTCCGCAGACCTAGAAATATGCTTTAAATCTAGACTATAGTAAGTATATAGTCGACTGACTGAACAGACGCCTACCAATCGTGACAGTTTCGGTAACATAGGGAAAATAGGTATTTAAAACATATTCAGTAGCTATTGTAGAAAAGACATTTGACTGCTAAATGCTCCAGATCGAATCTGGTAGAATCGAATGTTTTGAATTTTGTTAAATTTCGCCTATGTAACGGCTGTTGTGTAGGGAAGGGAGAACTGAAATGTATTATTCTATTTTTAGTAACATGACGCTGGTCAACAGTGGCGCTCGTCTCACGCCACAATCAAAATTAATTAATTCAGATATCGATTGTTTAAACATTCTGCTGAGCCTCTGAAGGTAAGGCAATTCCGGCTGAATAGGATTAAATTAAACAAATGCAAGTGGAGATAATAGTTACAAATATCCTAAATGCAATTATTTGCGTTATCCCAACACTGACAAGAAGTGAAAAGGGTAATATGTTACTCTTCTTCAAATTAATAAATTGGATATTGTTTTCATATTTCAATACTTTAATTTCATACTTATATTAATATATTAAAAAGAATAGAGCAATTGAGCTTGACACTGTAATATTGTCTCATTATGAAAATGGATATACCTCTGAACCAACCCGTAGGAAACTTCCACGATGAGGAAAACGCTTTTTTGAATAATGTCGCAAATATACGTTGTGACTGAAATATAGAAAGTAAAATAAAAACACACCAGAATGACAAACAAATACGGTTCTTTGCCTCGTATATAATACAACATTTAATTACTCACAGGCATAGTAACGTATCATTATAAATGGTGACTTTGTCCATTAAACAACTATAAAAGTACACTAAATGACTATTTTCTTACCATATAGCTTCTTCCGACACTCGGCAAAATCCCTGAAAGTGCAAATTCTAGGCAGTTTAAATCGGCCACTCCGCTCACCCCAGGCAAAGAGCGTATTATGCGCGCCAACAATGCCTGCCCAGTGGCCAAAGGCAATCACTCTTGCACCATCCTCATCCGTGAGGTACTCGTAGTCAATAAGGCGAATGTGCTTCGCCACAATTGCCTCCAACAACTCCCGGCCTGCCGGCTGTTTCTTGGCCGTGTGCGAGAACATGAGATAGGTCTTGTTGGGGACGAGGGCGTCCATAGCAACCTCCTTGACTCCCACGAGAATGGAGCAGTGGGAGACGTCACTGACCACCTGGACTCCGGCCTCCGCGTATTCGGCGTCTGAGTAACAGCGATCGAGTGAGGTCTGGACGGAGATCTCAATCTTTCCGGGAAAGTTTTTGATGATCTCGGCGCAGGACGCTGGTGGCAGGACAACTCGGGAGTCGGAGGGGATTTTGGTTTCGGCGATAATGCCGACGGTGAGTGGCGTATTGTCAGAAGTCATGTTGAAGGTGTTGGGAGTGTAGTATAGCTTGAAAGTAAAATATAGTGGACGTGAAAAATACGTAATCATATTTAAAAACGGGAATTCGTTAGAAAATTCTATTATTGTGAAAGCGCAGTTACATTGTATTCTATAATATTTAAAAATAATATTTCTCTAGATACAAAATAATATCTGGATCATAGATTTTTTACTAATGTTTCTTTACATAATTAAAACAATAGTAAAAAATACAAGGCAGGTCTTATTAAGATGTTGGTTTTTTAAATTTAGTATTTCGAGTTTCAGTTTTCAGAATTAAAAGAAAATATTTGTAAAATATTAATATACTGCTATAAAAAATACAGAAATATATGCATGACATAATATAACTAAGCAAAATAATTGTTAAACAAGTATTTAATTCATACACCCTTATTAGATATATAAAACCTTCATTCATGCATATCCATCCATGATATGGAACTATATTTAAAATGTTATCTCTTATATCCTAATCATATTGCTCAATTCATATAATTTGTAATAATGATCGCGTTCAAACTGGATAAAGAGATGACTTGCATTATAGCAACATTCTTGACAAATGTCTAATTAAACAAACTATTGCTGCAAACATTCAGTCAAAATATAGAAAAACTCATTCAAATTTGACTGTTTTTAACATTTTGACGATGATTCTGACCATCATTTCATTAAATAAAACCGGGTCATTTACAAATAGCAATTATATATAATAGGCAGAATGTAAATTGCCAGAAATACTGAAAATAATATGTACAGTTTTTATATTACCAAACTTTTCTAATCCATTTTCTTGTATTTTTCTATTTGATGACCAAAAAGTAAAATTACATATTAATATACTATCTGAATTTAAATCAATTTAATTGATTTATTCGGTATAACTCCATGCCAATTTAATATCCAAGCCACTAGATTTATTGATTTTATCAAGATATTTAGTTAGTCAGTCAGATAAGGGATCAAATAAAATTTCATGTTAAATACCAGACTAGTTTTTTGGGAAATACAAATAATACATGTCATGTGTTTACTTTTTCATATGATTATAAGCTATATAATATTCATTGGAGAATATATTATGTCATTATTTATGCATGATTTAATACTTTAAATTCATAAAAAATTATCATAATATTTTCATAAATAATTAAATTTTATTCTTTACAAATCAAATTCTATTTTAGGTAAATCAATAGATTCATTTGAATATGCACACATACAGCGAAATATCTTTAACTTCAATAAATAATACTATTTTATTTGTAAAATAAATTTAAACATAACACTAATATAATATATTTTTAAATAAATAAATTCACTATCAAATAGACATAAATAATAAGTCAACTAACTACAAGTTTAGAATACATTATTACTTTAAAAATTAATTTAATACTTTCTTAAAATATTCTTCTCTATTTCTAAACTTTTAAAATAGAAATGTCCCTTGTGGTGATAAATTATTTTAGGACATAGAATAAATTAGGTCACATAATACTAAACAGAAGATTCTTATCAGTTGGATGGAGGATCGCATAATATACAGTATTTTAATTTCTTAAATATATAACTGAAGTTGCTTTTATAATATAAAAACCAATAAAAATTATAAATATTTTATCTAATATGAAATGTTTTTTTAAATTTAATTACTAAAACAGTTTTAATCTTTTTAAATGTTTTTCTTGAAATTATCTCTAAATAGACCTATTTATAATGATAAATAGATGTTATACAATAATGCTAAAATATATACTTATTTGTTAAAATAGTTTATACTAATCCAACATGTTTTAAATCGTTTGTTAAGCTGTTAGAATAATTTGAAAGAACAAAAAAATTATTTGGATTTTAAGATAAATACTCAACATAAAAATATGATAGTGAACTATTCAGTATTTAAAACACATATTCATGGGAATACAATTATTTAGAGTATAACATATGTAGTGTGCATTATTTGTAATGTATATACATGTATATTTATGTTAAAATATATACAAGTAATAAAAGTACATATATATAAAAGTATATACATGTATTTCAATGTTAAAATAAATTTGCTAGTAACAAATAAGTTAGTGTTTAAATATGTGTAATCTACATAATTAGGTGTATGAAAAAAATTAGAATTAGATTATTTATATATGTATAACTAAATTTATATTAATAATATTATAGAAAAAAAAGAAAAAAAAGAACATAGCTTTGAAATCTAAAACATATTTTATTCCCATTTTTGTTATATTTTTACATTATTATAAATCTGATATATATTTTATTAATTCTAAAATAAATGATGATTTGTATGCTTTGTCACTTCCAACCAAGGATAAGAATAACATATATACTTTATATATTATAAAAATACACTTATTATTACAATAATTAAAATAAATATATAAAATTTAATTGATAAATATTTTGTATTACATATATGAATATGTATATATATAGTAAATACAAGGTTACAGTAAAATAAACGTAATACCCTCAAATCTATTAATATCAAAAAATTATTATTATTATAATTATAGAGGTATTATAAAACAAAATGTTTACTAAATAGTATACAAAATTTGTAATTTTTTATATTTAGTGTATATTGCATGTCTTTTAATTAATCTTTAAGTTTTTCAGTTTGTACCATATATACAATATAGGAATAATATAAATACCTTTTTCAGTTTTAGCTCATATTCTAGAATGATCTAATACACTTAACTTGACTTATCTTATTAATAATCCTAATTACTAACATCCCACATCATGAAACTGAATGTCTGCCATTGCATAACCAGTTCTTTAGTACCACCAGACACCTTTTATAATTTTCCATATTAAAGAATAGGAGAGAATTAATGATTTAGACCCAATTTTCATGTAAATAATTGTTTTAACATTTATTAAGAATACAATGATGCATATTATTTTGTTTGTTTAAGTATTTCCTACACATTAGTAAACAATTTTGATGGATAAATTGTACCAATTATTTTCCACAAATTGGGTCCAAATCATGAATTCTCTCCTATTCTATAATATAGAAAATTAGAAAGTGTCTGGTGGTACTAAAGAACTGGCTATGCAATGGCAGACATTCAGTTTCATGATGTGGGATGTTAGTACTAA
>JAYRBW010148454.1:0-14522 GCA_036023295.1 Invenusta paracnida | reverse complement strand
CGTTTTTCACAAAGTAGACATCCTAACGAATCTAACGATACCTAATTTGCCTTGTTCTAAAGTGTGGAGGGGTCAAGCTAAATGTTTGGCACTTGGCCGCTCCACTAGTATTGTCAAAATCAATGGGGTACATTAATCATCTAGTACATTTTTAGAAGCTTGTGTATTCAGATAAATGAATGTAAAATAATAAGTGCCTATAAATTTGTCATAAAAAAATCTATACTTAATTTTACTTTTTTATAATAATAATAGGTGTTCATTTCAGATGGGAATAGGATACAAAAATAAGATATAAATTAGCATATAGTAGACAAATAAGAGAATGGTAGAACAAATTAGTATTTAGGAAAAGGTTTCAGAAAAGAATAAGTTTAATATTTGAGAAAAGCAGTTAAAAGATGGACGTATTTAAATGGGATGAGTTTTTAGTCTGCTAATGGTTTGTGCATAATTCTCTTGCTACTCATTAAAATCGTTACACAATTTGTTTTCCATACGTGTAACGATTTTCACCCAGAATTAAATTTTGAGTGTTTTTGAACAATTATTATGTTTATCTAAATATGTAGAAAAAATTCCCGAATGCCAACAAAACACTTAAAACCGCGATTGGTAATAATGAAATAGAAATATTGTATTTACCTAAAAACATACATGTAAGCATAGAGAATACTTGTATACATGTGTACTCTATGTATGTAAGTATATAAAACTATAACAAAATTGTAACTGTTGTGAAATGTTTTGTATTAAAAGTAGAGGATATCACAGTGTACATATATATATTTAAATTGAATTTTTATTCTTAAAATTTTACTTTTATAATAAATTATTCTAACAAATATTCAATACCTACGTGTAAATCAGAGTAAATACACAAATTAGGAATTGCAAGCAACATTTGACATAAAGTTATATTAATATATCTGTATATATTAATATGCAGAAACATTTTTTTATGAAAACGGTCGTTACTGGTACATTGACTCCATGATATCAAATACCTGCCATGTTCGGGGATTTGAACAAAATATAGAAATTATGAGAAATGTTTGTTCAAATGACAAAATATAGGTAATTAAATAGTAAATCAATATAGGATTAATACAAGTTACATACTTATACTAAAAGACTTCCAGCTTTTTAGGATTAATATGATACACCTATTGTGCCTAGAACTATCTAGGTCATGTTGTACTTTGTCTTTTATTATTTTATGTAAATTAAGGTAATAGATTAATAACAACATACGTCACTCGTATTAAAAACGATCACAAAATATGTCAAATTCCGCAATCACGTATTCGCAGTCCAAACAATTATTTTGCTGTATTTCAACTTTTCCGAATATTATTCACCAAAACTTATATATAATACTTAATACTGAGTGGTACGTTGGGAAAAGTAAAAAAAATTGCCTCCGTCCAAATAAGGCAGATGTACTCCGCATTCAGTTATGTAACCGCTAAAAATTGTTTCATAAACATATTGTTGATCGATATTATAATTGAATATATCTTTAATGTGATATTGAACTCAAAAATAGAAATGCAAATGATATATTTAAGTGTAAATATTCGTACATTAATATATAAACTTAACTAACTATTATCAACAGAATATAAGTAATATATCTATTTTGCTGTAAGTATTAATTAGAAATGAACGTACCAGCCATAGATATTCGTTTAACTTTATGTACATATGTAGATTGGTTATGGCGGAAAACTGACGTAACAATTTGAAGAAATAAGATTATGGTCTAAAATAAAAATCCTTTCCAGATTTTTAATTACCGCGATAAAAAAGACAAGTAAAAAGGCACTGCTGCATTTTTAGATATATATTTTCTGTAATAATGTATTAATAAGTTAGCATATATGCTTCTTAAACATAGATTGTCTATCTGAACAAATGGCGTAACAATTTGAAAAAGTAAGTTTGTGTTCAAAAATATAGATCCTTTTTATATTATTATTCACTACGATTTAAAACACTAATAAAAAATATAATATTGATATATGTTTAAATATATTTTTGATATGATAATAAATAAATGAGTTGAAATATACTTCATTTTTTGTAATATATGTCGACCACAAACTCATAATGCATAACAGTTTCAATGGAAATATTTTAGATCGCCATTATATCTATATATTGACTAATTTCTAATAACTAACACTACTAGAGAGTTACATGTTTTGATGACAATTAATATTAAACAATGAATAGGCGTAACGAAATATTAGTTATAAAAATGATTGAAGTAAACTAACAAATAATAATTAGCGACCAATTAGTCAATCAGATATATTTATCGAAAAAATTTAAATAAACAATTTGCTCAAAAAATTTGTCGAAGCGCTTACACTGGCAAATTTATTGTCCGCGGAAGCCGAATTTAAATGCATTTGTTCATGAGCACCGAGCGGTTATAATTGAATCAAAATTGGGCTTTTAAATTCATTTAAAGCGATTTACACTTCTAACCAAATAGCTAGAGCTGATAGAATCACAAACTGTCATAAAATGAGTACCCAAACCTGGGAATCCACGTCCCAATAAATTAATTTTTCCATAAATATATTACTCCGAAAGGCATACAAAAAAAATTAAAATGGAACATCTATTTAATTTCTGAATAAATCAATTTGTTAAATAAGTTCCCTTTTTAAAAGTAAAAATGAATAAAGAAATGTATGTATATATACGAATATTCCTATATATGCATAAAGTTTAAATTCATGATTAAGAATTAAAAAAGAAATTAAGCAAAAATATCACAATAATTACCATGCACTACCATATATTCATTTCAAATAAATGCCAAAGTTTTACACTTATGTCAAATCATGAAAACCTTTCTTCAATTTTAAATTTATCTCCGATATTTAATTATCTATAAAAACACGTGTATGTATAAAAAAAGTACAGATAACCATTCAAATACACTACCAAACCGTAGAACTCTTTTAACACTCCCTATTTTGACGCATAAAACTTAATAATTAAAAGTCAACAAACTTGTATCTTATTTTATAACTGGGATATATTTACTTCAAATATTATATCGAATGAATTCATAAAAATAGCATGCTACAATGTAGGATATACTAGATAAAGCAACGTGTGCCAATTGGAAACTGCAAAAACCTCATTTGACTTAATAATGAGACATGTGGAAGGAATAGTAAAGGAAACTAGGCATCAAAACGAATTATGTATAAATATATGTATATATATTAAGTATATAAATGAAAGGAATAAGAAAGGATTGAAAATTAAGTGATATGTGTTGCATGGAGTACAATAAAAATGGCAATAACAATTGGAAATATAAATCAATAAGTATAGTTAGGATATCAATTAGATAACGATTAGGAGATACGTATAGATATGATTATAATATACATATATAACCTTTAACAATAAGAGCTACATGTGATGCAGGCAAGATATCGGGGTATAAACTAAAAATCGACTTTAATCTCGATAATATATGAAATATCCGATAATATTAAAATATATCTCTTGATTTATCAACTTCAAATATGATATGTTACCTTATTTCATTCGTAATTAAATTGGATGCATTAAAATTCAAGAAATACGAAAGAACGTTTACGTAAATCTTTAATATCACAAATATGTCTTATTGTTAAATTGGCATTATATTTTCCCGAAAAGTCTGTTTATTAAACAGACATTATTTTAAAAAGTAATTTATAAAAGTAATCGTATGAAAAATATAAAAAATGGCTTAAAACATTGAATGACACTGATATTTTTATCAATGCCATGGTACAAATAGCAAATTCTGTTCCCATATTAAGAAAATTACAAAATATGTATAACATTGATCAGTGCCATTGTCTAAAAATAGACTCAATAAAAAATTTAAAAGACTAGTAGATATAAATATTAGCCATACATGTATAGCATACACAAAGTATATTGTTGCAATAGCTGGAATAATATGTTTTAAATTTAGGTACATACAAATATATAAAGTTTTACAATCACAGCCTATGTCGTGACTAACTTTTATTCAAAGATACTACTAATTCGATAAAAAGTTGAAACTAATATATCTTCTAGAAACAGTGGAACATTAATAACTAAAAGAGGCACCAAAAAGATAACTACTTGAAAATAATTCCTGTGCCGATTAAACCTGGTTAAATATAAAATAATTATGCAAAATTTAAACATGATCGCTACCGTTTTCATCATACTTCAGTAGATACGCTAAATATATTAATTGAATTTGGGCAGACAGAATTAGCAATGGGTCCGCTAATCTTTGATTTTGTGGGCATATTCACAGATTTATGTGGTGCTACAACAGCTGTGCAAGAAGGTTGTCGCATTGGCCGAGCTTTCTGATAGTCCAATGTGGGTTGGGAAGGCTTATTTACTACTGTGCTCATTTTTGGAGGTCTGTATGAAGTGCTGGAGACCAGAGAAGGCTTATTGGCTGCAGTGTTAGCTCGGGGGTATGTGCTGAAATTATCACTAACTTCCATGCTGTGTGTCGCCGAATTTAAGGTTGAAGGAAGCTTGTAAAGGTTAGTGCAAGCTTTGGCAGTTTGGTATTGCGTTGGATTGCTTTGGGAAGATTTAGTTAAATCTTTGTTGCTTTGGGAAGGCTTGTACATAGTCATACTAGACTGTGGAGGGTTATGCGGATCTTGAGAAGATCTGGGTTGTGTTGGATTGCTTTGGGAAGGCTTGTACATAGCCATACTAGGCTGTGGGGGGTTATGCGGATCTTGAGAAGATCTGGGTTGTGTTGGATTGCTTTGGGAAGGCTTGTACATAGCTATACTAGACTGTGGAGGGTTATGCGGATCTTGAGAAGATCTGGGTTGCGTTGGATTGCTTTGGGAAGGCTTGTACATAGCTATACTAGACTGTGGAGGGTTATGCGGATCTTGAGAAGATCTATTTTGCGTTGGGTTGCTTTGGTAAGATTTAGTTAAATCTTTGTTGCTTTGGGAAGGCTTGTACATAGTCATACTAGACTGCGGAGGGTTATGCGGATCAGAATTAGTCATAGAGGGTCTATATTTCGAGGCATTATCTAAAGATTTACTTAAATATGTATTACACTGGGATTTGTAGAGTTCTTGTGCATACCTAGTGGAATCAACGTTAGTCTGAGGATGCTTATAAACAGTGGTATTAGATTTGATTGACTTAGTAGAATCTGTATTGAATGTAACTGGCTTGTACAATGCGGTACTACTTTTAGAGGGCTTTAGAAGTGGGTTGACCTGAGATGGAGGTCTGCTGTATGGAGCACTCGCCTGCCAAAGGCCAGTAACCGTACTGGACCTCACAGGCATTTGATAAGTAGGATAACGATTAGGCTGGCAAGGGAAGGAGTTGTGCGGTTGCACAGTTCGAGTACGGTTTGGCCTTAAATCCTGAAAGGAATAAATATATAACTATAATATTTAATTCTTACTTAAAAGATCGTAATTCGCTTTACATATCATAATTGACTTTTTCAGATTTCAGAATATTTTCATTAAATTTTAGAAAAATATAGTTTTGAGAAATATTATACCGAAAAACTGCAAAGCTACTTTTTGAAAGTACTGTATGGTTCTGAATTGTGATGTGTATATACCTTATTAGTTATGCTCCCTTACTAAATATATGCAAAAGTTGCTTAACTGCCTTTCTACAAGAATTAAATATTAGACGCCTAAACAAACGGTAATCATCTTACTATACCAAATCTCTAAAGGCACTAGGACACTTGCTTTCGATGGAAATATTTACTAAATAAGTGCACTAAATTAGGACACATGGGCCCATCTAGTCTTGAGAACTGGTAACGATGCTAATAAACAAACCCTAGTGACAAAATGTCTACAAAATAGATGTATTCAATGACCGAACTATCACAATTAAGCAATATATAGGTGATTTGCAAAATATACCTATACACGCAAAAAGTCATTGCTCCATATACTTACTCTTCCACCCCTTGGATTGTAGTGGCCCAATTGTTGAAGTTCTCTAAAAAAGCGAACAAATATATATAAATACATGCGCACAATAAACTCTATACATACTTTGATAAGCTTACTGACGACCTAAATTATATAAATTTAAATAAAATGTATTTAAATCTATTATGATCTATATTGACCAAACTGAAATACACGACAGCGCAAATTAGAAATCATTAATTAATGTAATAATTTTCATACGTAGAAACGCTTAATCACATGTACATCCCTGCCAGAAAGAAAACCCACATAATCAAAGATTTTATTATTAATATTAATGATTATCTTTATATCATGTTATCAACCAAAGTCTGGTGGTTCTAAAAAACGCCGTTTCTCCGTTTTCAGATAATGCGAGTGAAATTGGAGGACGAATTCGTTATGAGGATGGCACTATCATGCGCTCTTCAATAATTCGTCTATAGGCTTCTTGCGCAATCAAGTTTTCGATCAGATTAGCATGGTGTATAGTATTTCATAAATGCTGCGAGGCAGTTCAGTCTTAGACAACAACATGGTGTTGGACGTTTGGTCCATTTGACTTGAGGTGAAGAAAGGTTTTTGAAACATTCTTCCTTGTATGAAGATACAATAAGATATGAATATGTATATTAATTTAATTATATGGAGCTTTCTTTCTGCTGCATGGGGTGTATTAAAAAGGAAATACATTTATTTACTGTTGTGCTAATTTACTATATTAATTTAACAGACATGACATCATAAATTGAAAGTTACACTGATAAGGTAACATATTTATCCAATAGCTTGAAAATAAGAAAGTAAAGATATTTTAAATATTAATTTAAAAAGTAATTTAAAATTTCGCATCGTCTACATAATTCAGATACACTACTATGAATATATTGATCGCTAATAAGAATAAATTGTGTACAAAAATAAAAGCTAAGTCTTTTAATATAATTAGTGCACCAATAAACATGAAATAATCAAAATATACACCAATATTTATCCGTTATTTGAATTAAAGTGAATAAATATATAATATACTAAAGAATTTTGAGAAATATGTTTTGTAATGTTCAAGATTGCTTGTAATATAATAAAGAAAAAATACAATAAATAATAAAGCCACCATAAAGCAGTCGTGATCATAAAAAAATAAGGTTTTAATAAGAAGCCGGATAATTCAATAAATATTAGAAAACAATTAATGATTATGCGAGCGATAGAGCTCGCAAAAACCTAAAAATTATTGCTAATATATTTATAAAAAGCATATTTCTATAAATAGAAGTTCTATTTTGGAGTAGTAGGAAAGCATGCAGGTGTTTGCAGGTACTTAATGAATAGTTGGTCAAATAACTAAAATGCATAGGAATAACCAATCACCAATAGTTATAAAGCTGAACCCCTATTTATAAAAAACCAAACAAGCATATAGTGAGAATGGTCCGGGTCTGTATCAGAGAAAACAACGATACCAAAAACTTCAAGTAAACGAGAGAATGTGAGGTGAACAGACTCATGTTATACCTACTTACTTCAGCACCAATACGAGTAGTACAATAAAACACCCAATTGCACCCAAAATAATAAGTGTCGTCCAAAAAACACGCAATTGCATTCAAAAGAATAAGTCTCGTACAATAAAACACTATATTGCACTAAAAATAAGCGTCACCTAATAAAACACCCACTTGCACCCAAAAGAATAAGTGTCGTCCAAAAAACACCCAATTGCACTAAAAATAAATGTCGCCTGAGAAAACACCCAATTGCACCCAAAATAATATGTCTTCCAATAAACCCTTCAAATAATAAGGTCACTATATAAGAGCAAGTGTTTCTACAAGCAATAGCCACAAGTGTTGTTTAGGGACTCTGAATAAAAGTGGTGTTAATATCCACGCTCCCTATTACTTATCATAAATTGATTATAGTTAATAAATCCTCTGTGTGATCTGTTAATAAGATAATATCTACTTCTGATTATGTAAGCAGAAGTAGTATGCTTTAAAATTATAATAATAACGACAATATAGTATATAAAACACATATTTGTTGCAAGCTATCATGACGTGTTATATTTTATTAACAAAAACTGTAGACTAGTAAAGCTTAGTTATACTTAGTTAGGTCAAACGACTATTGAGTCGTTAATGGAAATCTTGTTTTATTAGCTAGCTAATTAATCGCTACCCATATTAACAGATATATCTATACATTACCCGGCCAGATTGCCTACAGCACAGATGTCTTATAACTAACTTATACTTACGTTAATCTGCAGCGGTGAGATGTCCTATAATATGCTGTTTGTCGAAAACCTTTTATTTTAAACATTAGAAAACAAACAAAAAAGTATCGTATTATCTTATGAAAAGTGGTCTGCGAATGTTCAACGCTAAATGTCAGTGATGCTAAAAGTATTTGGACAATGTAAGGATTAAGACTGTGTAAATTGTTAGTAATTTATTATATTTTCTATCTACTTTCCAGATTTGTTTTACTTAATTCCTTTAAAAGTGGATTTATTAAGTGAGTGTTCAATTATGCAAAACAATATAATAAACAAAATAGAAGATTACACCATTTTATTTATTCTCTAGAAACTGCAAAAAAATGTTCTGATATTTGAAGAAAAAAACTTGGAAATATGTTTAGAAAGTAAAACATTATTAGAACTTAAAAGTAACTCCTATAAATAATAGACTAAATAGAATACTAGTTTCAAAAAATCAATGAAATAAATCAAGAATAATAATAGCTTGGTTTCACAAAATCCACAACACTTAAGTTTTTCTCATAACAAGAACTTATTTAGTGCACTCAAAAACGTATGCATTTCTTCAATCACACTACACCCGTTTTTTTATAAAATTAAAATGTTGTGTTATTGATTTGCTTTTACAAAAAATTCCTTACTGACTTTATCAAAACAAACATAATCCCATGGCAACAAATGTAAGTCACTTAACGAGCTCAAAGCCAAAGTATACAAATAATCCCGACAGGTAAGCGATTCAGTTATTGATAAGATCAAAAAGTAGCATGTTATATTGTTGGCTATTAAAAAAACCACACAGATCATTACGTACAAATATTTGTAGTAGATTGATAACTATAATTAATTCATATAATATGTAGTCGAACAGGGTGGGCTCGGCTTTTAATTCCAGGGCGTCAAAGCAGCCTACGACTGTACAAACACTTGCCCATAATGGTGACTACTATCATGATTAGACAGTTTCTACTTATAGACGATCCTTATCTCTTATTCCAGGGCGTCAAAGCAGCCTACGACTGTACAAACACTTGCCCATAATGGTGACTTACTATCATGATTAGACAGTTTCTTATAGACGACCCTTGTCTCTTATTATTGATGTTTAAACAAATACAAACTTCGTCTGATCACCTCAAATGTTATCTTTTTCTTTATAGACTTGAACTATAATTTGCAATTTGAGCATATAGGCACTAATACGGTTTTGTGTTGAAAATGTCTGCTCAAATATGGACTCTATTTAGAGTTTTCTAAATAATTGTTCATTCTTTTCTCTGATTGACCTGGACACATTCTTCACTACCAAAAAAGATAGTTGCAGAGAAATAATTAAATAATTTTCAATATGAGACAGAACGTTATTTTCTGCATTTACTTATTTACGTAGAAATCTGCAACATTGTTTGTTATAAATTATTATTCATTTTAAATGCAAGCTGTTATAATCATAAAATGCATAACTAAACGTGTTTAGTGTACCATAACATTAATTCAACTTCTTCTGCCAAAAGGTCTGAACTGGAAAGTTGAGAGGAAAAAGAGAGAAAAACATGTAGGCACAAGAACAACAATAAACTGTGTGAAATGCACATATACATAGATGTATAGAAGCACTTTTACACATGGGATAGAAGCACTTTTACACATGGGATAGAAGCACTTTTACACATGGGATAGAAGCACTTTTACAACGTCAATTCAATTTTTTTATAGAGCCGTTTGATAGGCAAGCTTTTTCAGATTGAAATGTCGTCCTTAAAAAGTTTAAGAAGTAGTGCAACGAAATATAAAACACTTAAATTCTAAAAAATCCCTAAGGTGAAGGAAGGACTAAAGAGTAGGAGGAAAAGGTGTGTAGAAATGAAGACTCGAACCTGTCAGTGGCAGGGCGTGAATAGTTGTGCAGTTGAGCGCTCGTCGAGTAAGTCTCGCCATGAAGGTGCTCCGTTGGCGATGACTCTCTATCGATGAAGACAAGACAACACAGGGTCACTGACAACAGCATTAGTACAAGAAAGGACATGCGCAGCTAAATACCTAGCTATTGCGTATAATGTGGACATACCCAAAGCTCGGCATGACAATATAAATATACAAGAAGCCCAACAAAAATTTAGAATTAAGCTTTTTAGAACACTCTCGCCATAAATTGTACATCACAAAATGATTTCTGAATCACCAAAAATTACTACACCAATTATTAACGAAATAAATAGTTAATATATAATTTAATTTCTCTATTGTCAATTGACAACTGACGATTTATACTTGGCACTTTGTGAATAAGAAAGATTGCAAATATCCTTATCGGCGCAATTAATCCATACTTTACTATGAGAGAACATAATAAATTTACACTTTACACTACAGTGATGTAATATTGACCAACAAATATCATATTATTGTGATGCGGATGTACAAAATAGAAAGTTCTCAAAATGTCAGCTGAATATTATTATCGAGTATTCATGGTTATAGAAAGGGTTTAAATTAAAATAACAGGTTGCAATAAAGAACATCACTGTTACAATTCATTTCTAAGAGAAAAACACTGATAAGCAAACCAAAACTATGATTAAGAGTGATTAATACATTTACAAAAGGTCATCTAAACTAAAAAAGGAAGATATAAAATAAGAATCGAAATCATGGATGTACACACACACACACACACAACATATTGAATATAGGATAGTTCTACGGGAGATATTGGATAAACCGGTTTTATGAAGCAGGGATTGTGTCTACCTACCTTTTAGAGCGGTTGTTATTGTTGCTGTAGTGTGGCATGTCAGGAGCGGGACCGGCCGATTCATAAGAGTTCACCTGTCAGTACACAAAGAACAACAGATATGTTTCTCATAAGTCAAATCTATCTTAATTCATTCATTATAAAGAGCTTCACAAGCTATAATCGGCTTTGATAGTCAGGAATTTGAGTTGACTGAATGTCCAATTATCCGAGAGTGAATTGATCTGGTGTTGACCAGTACAGTTACAAATATTACAGACAATACAAACGATTTCTTTCGAGCAGATTAGATTTGGCAAGAAATGTAGTTATAATTTTCAATATCATTTTTATTTGCAAACCATTACGACCATTAATGGCTTCCAAATAGTAGAGAATATTCTAATAATATGATGATTTAACTGAGATGTTTAATTTTATAAAACAGAGCATCTGGAAAAAGTTGAATTTGTGTGTGTAACAAAGAGAATCAGAAGTGATGTCAACACGGGTGTCGGGATTATAAAAAATATTTGGTCAAAATATAATTAAGGTAACCATTATTCAAAATATTATTTTTGTTAAAGCAATGTTAGAATTAGTACAATTAGCACAAGGATCAGTCGGGCAAACGGATTACTACAAAATATGCATCGAACTTCTTTAAAGACCATTCGGGTGAGTTGATTGTATGAAGCAAAAATTGCAATTATACAACTATTTATTTTGAGTTCATCGCACAATTTGGATAAATGTCTCATTGTTATGATCATGATTCGCTGGGCAAAGTAAGGTTATCTTTGTAATACTATTTTGTGATTAGCTCAGAGGATGTTTTTGAAACTGCGTAGGTCACTTTTGATTTTCCTATTAAAGCAGAACGTCGTGCTGGAAACGTCTTTCCCTTTAGTGAGAAACTTACTCAGGAATGAATATCCAGTAAGCATAGTTCAGGTTAAGATATACAAAGATCAGATTCATATATTATTTTAGCACCCTATCTAGCTAGTTAGGCTATCATACAGACTTCCCCGGGGGTCATAACGATGTGGTCGTTATGGCGTATAAGAAACATTGCAGCTTTATGAAGAGCGTTCACCAGAATCTTAATTTCCGGGTTTAGACCGAGGCATTATGCTAGAGGTCGCGTCCAGGCCTGGCAGAGTCTAGAAGGAGGCGCCTGGTATTCTCCTCTTCCTCCTCGCGCGCAGTCCGGACATAGCAGGTTGAACACTGAATTACGATAATCTAACAAAATGCATTTAATAATTGAAGTCACAAATACCTAACACAGTTCGTTGAGGTTGCAATTAGACAAATATTAAGAAGAATAGAAGACAGAGTGTAGAGGGGAATTAACAAGACCCTTATCATAGTATGTATGTGTGCGAGAATTAACTGATGGAATGCTTGTGACTCTGCATATATAATGACATGGGAGATACACACTATAGCAAGTATTACAGGGCTTCCTTCAAAGAACTGTACCATTCGAATGGATGGCCACTCTATCAAGCTTGATAATATACAGTCTATATACACAGTACACACTTCTCACTGCGTGTCGTGCAACTACAGTCAGCACAAGTTAAGTAATTGCTAGGGGCCCTCATCAATTAATTGTCGCACAAGTTCCCAATAGAGCAGCCCTCTCTTTATCGATCCACGTTTATGTACGCTCACAATATGCGTGCGTGCGTACTAAGGTAAGTACTAACAGATAAGCTATAGCAGACAGTTAGCATGAATTTAGAAATCTTTTGTTGTACATAGGGAATAAAAGAGGCATTCTTTAAATTGCAATTAGTACGATAATATAATATATATCAAATTATAGTATATAATTACTACCACATTAGCTCTTCTTATTTAAAGTGCGTTGAGAAGCTACAGCTTTAAAGGCGCAATAGAGCTATACTTGTATTATTATTGTGATCGTAAATCTTGTCAAGTAAATACATAGTGGAGCGCATTCTTTTTTGTGAACATTATTATCCATTTGCATAACTAACTTAAGTTAATAAGTGTCAAATGATGTTGACACCCGAGAACACCTTAGTTTAGAAGATTGCAGTAGAGAAATGAACTTGCCCAAAACCAAAAAATTTCTTTCATTATGGACCGGGAAAAGTTAAACACAAGGGCCTGTGGACTGACCTGGTGAGGGCTAGCATCGCCCCTGTGAGAGGCCAGGACGAGCTTGGCGTGCACAATGCCATCATCGGGGTGTGCGGGTGGAGTGGGTGCCGGCCAGGTCTTCTGGCTGGGTCGTGGTGGCGGTGGAACGCGCACAGGAGTGTGGGCTCTGGGTCCTGCCTGCATCTCCAATGGTGCTGGGAGCGCTGGGGGTTGGGGGCTGCGAGACTCGTGAATCGTGATACTCGGTTCACCAGTACCATCTGATTCAGTCAGTTTGATGGTCACACCGACGACTCCCTCTTCGGGGCTAAAACAATGTCAGGCAGGGCGAGCAGAAGTTCAAAGTAACTTGTTTTGGTGACATGGAAAATGACGTCAGACTACTTTGCAACGTCATTGGGAGACAATGCTCAAATAAACTAAACTCGAATTCGATAAATATACTGAACGAGCGATTCTTAGAACCGAAAATAAGTAAACACCTCGATATACGTTTAGCTTAGCACATGCCTGAGGTTTGGTTTCACTCCAACGGTATAAAGTACTTACCTAAGAATGTCATGAAAAAGTTACAGACCAGTTTTCAATTTCATTTCTAATTTTTCAAATGTAGTTTTTACAAACAAAGGTTTTAAATACTACGCATCAATTGTTGGGTCGATACAACATGGTCGACAGATAGAAATAGCTTTATTGACAACTACATTCGTAAGTAAATAAGAGTAGAACTACCATTCTTAGTGCAAAGTTATTGCACAATAGACTTCTACTTCTACACTCGCACCTGTCTTTATCAATCTGCATGACTCCCGTAGGCTCGTCCCCGGCCGTCTCCCCTTTGCCAAGATCCCGCTTCTCGGCTGGTTTCCGTCGGGATGAGAACCGACTACTGGGGGTCCGAGTAAAGTTGGTGGTCCGGCGACTGCTAGTTCCAAAGGTGTTCATCCTATGGAGCTGGTACTCGGTGCGGAATGTGCTGTGGAAGCGAGAACGCATGCGGAAGAGCTGGGGTCGACGGCTGCTCTTGGGTGCGGTGGCTCGGGGGTCAATGAGACGGAAGAAGGAGTGGTGTTCCACGGCACACTTCCAGACGTGCTTACAGGCCCGACTGTCGTCCAACTTGAACACGAACGTGTGCTCGGTCACCTCGTCCTCCTAGAGACCAATCAGAATTCATTCAAAGACGGTATACTAGTAGTAGAGTAGGAAGATTTTCAGAAGCAAAGCCTGTCCCTCCTCTACCTCTTTAGCCTCTGGCAGACTGGGAGGGGTGTATTACTCTTCCCCACTAGCCCCTGGCAGACTGGGAGGGGTGTATTACTCTTCCCCACTAGCCCCTGGCAGACTGGGAGGGGTGTATTACTCTTCCCCA
>JAYRBW010148443.1:0-14522 GCA_036023295.1 Invenusta paracnida | reverse complement strand
TATTCACTCATATAACTGTTGTACGTAGAAATTCTGTTCACTTTGGCTGTACATCTCTGATGATATGCCATGAAACTGAAGTTTATTTTAATTGAATTAGCACAAAGACTACATAATTATGTATATTTACTTTTAAAATAGTACTATAAACAGAGAAATTGTAAGAATACCATAATAAAAAAGGTATGTTAGAATACCACGTAAAAAATATTTTAAAAATAACAAATCGAAACGTGATATTAATAAATTTAAACATATAAAGTATTTTGTAAATAGAACATACTAGGCTTGTTGACATCAAGCCAGCATGGTCCTTTTAATTTCAATTCAAGAATGAGGGATTCCAGACTGAAAATAATAAGAAACAAAATGAATTTCAAAATAAAATATTTTAGGACAAAAATAATAAAACTTATTTAACAGGTATAACAGGTTAACAATCAAAATTGTAATACTAGACAACTTTAAAAAATAATTAAGTAGCAACACTGATATTCGAATGGTCTGAAGACGATCTGAATATTAAAAAAGACGTATATACGAATGAGAAAAACTCACGAGGTAGTATTGGTACCAAAAACACGCGAGAAAGTTCGACCTGAAAAGGTAGATGGAAGAGCTGGCATACTGGCTGAGTAATGGACTTCCAGATATTCAGCGGCGTCCGGTACATCCGATAATTTGAACGCGTACTGCTTCGTTTCAACCTAATCGATAAATCAATAAAACATAAAATACGGGATAACGAAAACTGCCAGAGCATAATAACCCACTCATATTAGTCAAGTTAACTTACATCCTAATCTATATAAACAACTAACGAGCTAATATTCTAAAAATATAACTAAACTATTTAAATAAAAATGTATTTAATTTAAATCAAGTATTATTTTGATGTCGGTTAAAAAATATAATATTTTATTACATTAAAAATTACATTTTTTACATACATTTAAATATTACATATGTAAAATTTAAAAAAAATATAGCTATAAGAAATAATATTATCCATGCTGTGATTATAGAACTATTGAGTGTCCAAACAGGGTTCATTTTTTTGTGGAAAAACCCAGTTGCAGACTTTTTGGAAGCTTTCGCTGACTATTAATATTTTAATAACCAGATGCAACGAATTGTGCCTATAGTATAAGAAGATTATATTATTCATATAATGTACAATTTATTTAGTTCCAACTGAAAACATAATAATATTAATTATACATAGATGGTCAAAGTTTATGGCATGGTAGATAAAAATATTTACATTAATAAAACTAATTGAATTGTATTTATTTAGTTACAACTGTAAACATGCTAATGATATATGGTCATAGTTCATGCCGGTATGGTTTATAGTATTGAGTTTCTGAAAAAGTCTCGACCGATGACTTGGACAAATTCATTGTTTGAGAAAGTAGCAGTCGATAATTGCTGATGTCGTACTACTCGAAGGTCTGAATGTTGAAATAATTATAACTTAAAACGAAAGCTGAATTATGATTCTAAGAAATAATAATACCAATAAGTGCACGTAGCGCAAATTTGTTTCACTGTTTAATACTGGTTTATGCAACAACAAAATTTGTTGTTAGCATTTTTCTCCCGCTGACCTTATTATGAAAACATGCTGCTTTCGCTGACATTTTTGTGAAAAACACGTTTTCGCAGAATTTTGGCATGATTTTGAAAAACCCTGACTTTTCGCCGACCGAAATGAACCCTGCCAAAGCAAAACCAAGGCAAAATAGTCTAAATTAAATAAAACAATAATCGATAATTATTCAATCTTTTGAATAAACTTGTTATTTTTAGTTCCAAATATTGGCAATTTTATAAAAATCATAGTTAAAACCAGTTTGTAGGTAAATATATCGTGCATATATATTTTTTAAATCGTTAATTTTCGGTAAGAAAATATTTTGCTCGATACATTTTGAGCATACTTTGCATTTAAATTTCTCAATCTTATGCGCCGGAAAAAGCTGAACAAGCTCGTTGTAGACATCTTTCGTTGTGAATCCGGTTGTTTCCGTTTCGTCTAGCTGTGTATTAGTAGTCTAGAAAATGTAAACAAAAATAAACGATTTTATATTTTATTATAAATTGCAGCAACAAAAAAGAAACAGATTTAAAAAATGCATTATCATACTTTTTTATTTAATGAATATACTAATCAATAATATGTTTTATAACAACATAAGAACATAATGTCATTAATTATAAAATCATAGTTAATCATAAAAATGTGTATAATTTAATGGATAAATGCTTACCTCTGCACGTGGAAGGAAGAATAATTTCCTTGGCAGATCTTTGATGCGCAAACAGCAGCTTACGTAGCATTTTGTGTCTTCTTTGTAAGTCTTTCCAAACAGATATACGACACCTGTAGTGTTTTTCAGAACAAGAGTTTTAGATTTCCCATATTACAATTAACATTTTTATAATCATATTATTTAGAGTTGGTGTTTAAACTTATATACATCCAGGGTTCGCTTAAACTTTTCTATATTATGCGGAATGATAAGATTGTGTAAAAACGTAAACAATATATGGGCTAAGTATTATCATGGAAGAGGAATAGAAATAATTATGACACATTAAAGTTTGTGCTACATAGAACAACTTTTTTCAAAAACCAATTTATTATCTTATATGATTAATTAAGTAAAAATTACCAGGCGTCATCTTCACATCTTCAAAAGCGTCCAACCAGTAAAACCGGAAGGTGTCCTCATCTAGGAGAGCATCTCCTGTACTCAACTGGACACCAGACACAGAGGAAACGGTAGTCTCTGCCTCCTCTTCTTCAATCCACGTTGACGTCACACGAGCAGCAGCGTTCTCCTCTTTAATTGGCTCATCAAAATCGATATCACTGAAGTCCATCTTCATTGCTTCTGCTTCGTCCTTGTCAGGCTCTGGCTCATCAGGCACTGGTAATTCTGGTTCACGCGTCCCTGTCCTGTTAACGGCGGTTTCTGTGGGCTTGGCAAAGGGGTTCTTATTCTTGGGGGCTTGTCGGGGGAGTGGAAGTTCAGACTGTCGCTGCACGGATTCGATGTTGAAATCGTCTACATAACTTAAGGATATATAATGATCACAATATTAATTATTATATAATGTAATCGCATATGTACAAACATTCAAATAACAGTGCTATTATTGAAATTAAATATAACACAAAAATTGTCATTTTGAGATATTTATATTATAAACCCTGAAAGCTGTTATTATAATAAACCACATTCCAAACATACTATACCTATCTCAAAATATTATTATAACGACGTCTATAACCGATATAAAAGTAAACATAAGAATACGATCAGAAATAGAAAAATAATATTACCAATTCAATATGAAATTTTTCAGTTGATATTGGATAATTTGAAGACAAAATAATCAAATTAATTTAATTAGAACTTTGCAGAATGAAAAAAAATTAACAAAGCACTAAGGGCCAGAATTTTAAACCTTATTGGACAACGTAACACTAAATATGAATAAAATTACAGCAATAAAATGCTATCTTTGTTAATTATGACGATTCTAACCAATAAGTATTAATAAAACACATCATGTTAATAATTCTAACATTTACCTTTAAAAGATCAATTTCGAACCAAGCTATTCTAATAGTCCCCAAAATACATTTTCAGATAAAACATTTCACATTTTCAATAATAGATAATGTTATAACAATAAATAATCGAATACATGCTTTTCAACTGGTATTCTTTCTAATCCAAACGTATAATATTCATAGTGATATCGTTCACAATTTATGTTAATAGTCAGCTGATCAGATTGGTTTAAGTTGTGTCCAATTTAGTGACTTAGGTTTCGTCCCTATTTTTCCATAAAATAAATTAATCAAACTAATTTTAACTATAAGATATTAGTCAATTTTTTGTTCTGCAATAAAAATTTAGAATTAGTTTACAAAAATAATTTGATGAGCCATGACATACTTTTATTAATACCTTGCTAACTATTAAATAGGCCATTAAGTCAGTGTCGAGAAACTTTAAATACTTAATATTATATCAGTTTTTATTTTAGTCCTTTCACACCAGTACGGTTCAGTAATCTAGGTAACTCCTGTTATTTAGGCTGTTTAATTCTATTTAAGATACTGTAATATCAATTTGCAATGCACATACTAATACATAAACCAAATCTTTATTTAACAAAATAAACTTTGACAACACAATGGTAATTTTCAAGAACTACAGAATTTTGTTTTCAATTTATAAACATTTTTAAACTATAAAATGAGTCGATAATAACGCAAATATATGAAACTTAAGGTAAAATGTAAATTATAAAATAAATAATTTAAGGAAAGAAAGCAAATAAATTATGAAAGATCATAAAGTAAATTTACGTCTATACGAAGACTAAAGAAACATAAAAAATATCTACTGATGCGGTATTTATAACTAACCTTCTTTGTGGTTCAGATGACCGCTTCCCATGATGATGACTACTCTCTCTATCCTTAGTTTTCTTTTTCTTTTTAGACTTGACAGGAGAGACAGCAAAGGTTTTCTTCCTATTCCCACCTCCTGCAGTAACGGAGTGCTGTTTGCTCGAAGAATTCTTATTTGTGAGCTCCATCAGCAGATCGTCTAAGTTGCAATCACCTTCCAGGCTCACTTCCTGTATATATAACAAATACATTGTGCGATAAGAGTAATTTAATAATAGGTTGAAAAAATAAATAATGCGGGTAACACAATCTACATCTTAGGACGATAATAGAATAAATTAACCATTACCTATTTAATTTGACATATTAACAAAATAACTCTATCATATTTTTTATTATTTCTATTTAGATTGTAGGTATGTTAAATATATAACAAGTCAAAATAATTAATGATTAAATAAACGATTTTAGTTAGTTAGTTTTATGTATTAATATATCCGAGTGAATATTTTATGAATAAAGGGAATAAGTAAAAATTGAAATCTATTAAACTTATTGACATTGAGACTTTTATCAATCAAAATATTGGAGAAAATATATTTTACGGTTTATTATGCATAAATAACAGTTATTTAGGTTAGATTCATGATTAATACAATACCTACCTTAAATTGTATATAATGTCTGAATTTATAAACGTTTTAAATGAAAGTGCCACATACCTACACAGAACCTACCAGAAAGAAGCACAACACCTATATTATTAAACTTTTAAACTATTTGTTTTGTTTTATATACAGGGTTGTTCAGTTACATCTAGTAAATGGCAAGAAAACTTGTCATTCGGTGATTTCGCGACTTGAGTACGTACAGGTTAATGGTGGCCGCTTTTAACATCTTAACTAATTTATTATTATTGAATATAAACTGCTGTGTTTTAAAGAAAAATGCTATGTTTTTAGAAAGCTCAATATACTTTTTGTTTGAAATTACTAGGTAATTATAAGCCCTGAATAATATGTATAATTTTATATCAATTCTATATTATATACATGATATTGTGACGTCATAATATGACATCATAACTAATATAATTTTGCAGTCTGTTTTATGACTGATCAATATACTTTTAATTTATATATATATTTATATAATTTAATATATCAGCAATGTATCAGTGCATGTATTGTAGGTACACAGGAACCTTTTTACACTCAATTTATGATTATTTATATTTATCTCTAGAGGAATCTCCAATGAGATATAGTTTATACGTTTGGTCATTAGATAATATGAATTATGAGTAGACTTTACATTCTTATTATAATGTATCCTACCTCTTTCTTTTTTTTAGATGAAGCCGCACCTCCAACCCCCGCTGAGGCAGCAGCCATGAACATGGACTTGATGTCCCGTGTCTTTGTGTCTACAGCCGCCGATCCCTCGCGCCGAATGTCCGGATTCTTCATCTTCTTCTTCTTCTTGCCAGCGCTGGATTTAGAGGATGATCCATACTTCCCAGACGGATCGTCCCCCTCTTCATCGTCAAAGATCTCCCGGCCGTCTTCCATATATCCATCTGACAGGAAGAAATGAAGTAGACCTAAATATATACCTACATCTTTAATTAAATGTTTATCTAATATTAGTAAGTAAGAACATCCAGGGATAGAGAAAACAGTTTATTTATAAGTATCTACAAGCATTCATAGGCGCGAGTGAACAATCAGTGTTAGATCAATGAGTGATGTTTCTAATTGATTAATAGGTAGTATAAAACCAACAATTGTTATATATTTGACAAGTCTATTTTGTTTTCTTAGGTTTTTTGCAGCTATTATAGAAATATCACAAGGCATTTTCGTAAAAACCATAAAAAACACATTCAATATTTTGTAATAATTCAACCTTTTCCGTGAAGCATGGCTAAAAATAATCAGTATACCAATTTTAAAACTCATAGATATTACAGAACTCGAGATAACAAAGTTCAAAACTAAAAAATTATGTCATTTTTCTTAATATTCTTTAAAAATAATACTCTCTACACTTTCATAGATTTTCAAAATACATTGGAAATGTTTTAGGTGAGAAAAATTATAGGCATGGTTTGCAAACATTTTTAGAGCACAATTGTGCACAGCAAACACTGATACAGGGTTCATAACATATTTCTTTAATAAAACTGCATAATTTTGCAGGTGTACTTTGGCATATTTTAAAATATATTTTCGAAGTAATATATACTATAAATACCTGGTTCATTTCCTGTATTAAATATTCACATGGGTGATAAAATATTCACAATATATTGACTGAAACTTTATACAGTCACAATTTAAAATTCATTAGCTCAATTCAATCAGCATTGGATACAAAATAAGCCTTAAAAGCGATTTTTGAACATTTATTTGACGAAGTAATTATTGTGAAACAGGAAATAACAAAAATTTGGAACATCACAAAATAAAAAATTAGCAACATATATTTAATTAATGACTGTGATAAAACATATATGGAAAACATTATCAATATATTCAGAAATGAATATAGAAAAATAGAAATTTGCACAAAGCGCGAAATTTTTAAACGCATTTTTATGCAAACAAAATTTAAAGTCCATAGGATTCAAAGAATTTTATCTAGATCCATAGGTTTACCATATATGGAATTTTAAAATACATTTTTCATATTTTTTATAGAGTGTGGCAACTCTGTTTATATGGTTTCAGTAAAGTAGCAATGTACAAAACAAAAAACAGTTTGCATGCCAGAAGATCTTTTATATATAGGATAAAAAAACTAACTTTGTGGCTTAGGTTGAATAGCTTCGCAGAGTATTTGTATCTCATTAAAAATTGCCAAAATACGTCACAATACAAAAATATTATTAACACATATTATTAAAGTACAAAATTTTAATGCAAAATAGATTTTGTAATACATGCTAGTTTCTGTGATGCGAATGACATTTTGTATGCAACTAGGGATATCTTTAATTACTCGGTAGGATGATAGAACTTTTTTATGTTCCATTTAGTAATATTATAAGATAGTTGGCAAGCTTCGTGTACAAAACAAAAAGAGTGTGTTCAATATCCAAAAAGTTTGGAATTAATTGCATCGAATTCCAGGTCAGATTTAACAGTTCTCAATAAGTTGTGATTGACAATTGACTCATCCATGCTCACATGATTTTTTGTTTTAAATAAAAATCTGTGGCTTTCTTGAAATCGTAAAGGTCTTCTAAAGTAGCATGACTGAAAAATTGCAACATTAAATACTTGGTTTGAACTTAAAATTTTCGCTGAAAAATATCTAGTTATGAAATCCATCTCACCCCCATTGACAAAATGAATTCAAAGACTCGTCAATACATATAATTAATAAATTCGATTGCCTCTTTTAAATCATATCTAAGTAATTCATTAAGTAGGAGTCACGCCATAAACAAGATATTATATTTTGAGATATATTAATATTAATAATATTAGAAATAACACAGCTATGATAACATCGAAATTAAGTGTTCGAACGCAGAAAAGTCTACACGATGGAAAATCCAACAATAATAATAACAGTTTACAAGCGTTTTATATATACAAATTAAATTAATGTAAAATGATTCTGCTAGATATTCAGGTAAGGAGTAATAAGTTTAATATAATTTTATATTATCCAACGCTAAAAATTTGCGTCTGAAATATGTAAACAAAAAACCTGCAGAACTAGCTCATTGTAGTTGTTTTATAGTGGAATCACGTGATTATTCCAGCTTTACTGGATGGCTGGTCTTACTCAGTCTACGAAGTTGTAAAAAATGCTGATTACAGTTTCGACTTTATTTTTTAAGAACCAATATATTCGACGCTTATTTCGATTAATTTATGTCATGAGCTAACACGTTTGCCATTTTGACGAAAAATAATATACCTGTTTTGAAAAGGTAAATAGCAAAGCTACGTTTTGAATTTAAACTGCCATAATCTTGATCATAAAACATTCAAACACTTTTAAGGATAATTCAAACATTTAATGAACTATTAATGTAATAGAGATCACATAATACTTGAATAAAAAATATATTACCAACTTCATCGCCAACGAGCCAGTCATCGTCCATGCGCTGACGAACAAGTTCACTATACTCAGACTCATCCACTAAGTCATAGACCTGATCATCAACACCAACCTCCTATAAAGAAAAAAAAAATCCAGAAACAATCTAAAGAACTAAATTTTGACGATAAACATTAATAACTTAATTTTAAGTACCTACTGATTCAATATAATTACCGTTTTTAATTTTTCGCCTTTTGATTTAGCATTTCGTAACTCTGCCAGAAAAGCATGCCGACCATGTTTGTCAGATTTGGAACGCTTGGTCCGACTGGAAGCTAAACCTCTTGATTCTGAAACAATTATTCAATATATTAAAATCTTCAGCTGATAAACCCATCTAGATCTGTCCAATAGCCCAACCAATTCACATAAAGTTAGCAAATTACTTTCAACGTTTATGAATAGTTAGGAATAATACAAAGAAAATTAGTAGCTCATTGAATCTGTAAATATTTGGTAAATATATATCATGTTATTTTAATAAAAGTGTTTTTACAAAAATTATAAAACATAATATTTTTTGTGCTTATTTTGATTACAGTAACCTTAGATATAAATTTACATTGAACAATTTGCAAAATTTAAGAAATCTGTAAATATTTATATTTCTTTAACATTATTTAAAATAAAAATATATTTCAGAATGGAAAAAACCAAAGTATTTTCTACAACCCCATTGGAAATAAATGCTGCATGCATTTTGTTAAACATTTTAAACTATTTTTAATTTTGTGTATTATGTATATCATATTATAATATAAGTTGAATTTAATGCATCAGTATGTAATAGAACCACCATGAGCATTAATACATATTGAACTGCAGCTCACAAGTCATTAAATCCTTGAACTGGAATTTGGTAAACTACTCATTGAATGTAAGCCAGGTACTTAATAGGGTTGAGGTTAGGAAACTGTGGAGACAGCACATTGGTGTTGTTTTTATTGAAAAAAAAGAGTAATGTTCAACTTAACCTGCAGTATTATATGTTTCATTGTTCTATTGAAAAACGTTGTTGTTGCTAGAGATATCCAGTAGCAGAAGATACTGTTTCAATACATCAATATAGACCTCAGCATTAATATTACCATGAAGTCAAGTCAATGGACCTTGTTCCTCTGAAAATGCTCCCTAGATGTCAATCTTCCTACCCGATGAATTAATCGTGAACCTAATATGATTTGCTATTATTGCCAACCCTCATCTTCTTACAAAGCATCATTGGCAAGTTAGAATGAGGTAGAGTAGATTCTAATATAAATTGAAAATAGTTGCACTATTGTTTTGCTGTCCCAGATGTTGGTGTTGTTGACTTTATCTTCCATTGTTTTGCTGTCCCAAATGTTGGTGTTGTTGAGTTTATCTTAGTCAATATCATTGACTTAGGAGTGGTTTATTGCATGTAGCACATAGCATATCTAACCAAACCAACTTGATTGAGTTAATCTTTTAAAATGGTAATTTAGGCCTGGACACCATATTCTACATATCACTGTTGTTTTAATTGTCTTGCAACAAGCCTTAGATTTGTAGCAGACATGCAAATAAGGTGGCAGTCTTCTCTTAGTGTGGATATAGATAGAGACCTGTTCTCACAAAATTTTAAATTCCGTAGTTTGCTCATAATTTAAAAAAAATTTCTGTAGTTTTTGTTTTAAGTGTTTTTTATTTTTATATAAATTTCAAAATAACTATAAATTTCTCATGAAGAGCAGAATTTGAAGTTTTGAATAATGATGAGAGAGAGTGATTGGAACTTTTTAACTGGGTCAGTTCCAAATGAGCTTTGCTTTCAATGTGGCACTTACAATCACTGTTTCTCCCATGTAAAACTATGAAGTCCGAGTTACAGACCAAACAGTACACATTACCTGAACTCTTCTTTGATGGTTCCAATCAAGGCCACATAACACCATATTATATTTATATTTTTGAGACGAATGTTTAATTTTCTTTGCAGGTGTAGCCATCTCATACTATCAGTATACTGTATAATGGATGATTGAATTTGTGAATAATTATTTGTATGACATTGAATAATTTATGGGTACATAAAACAATAATAGAATCGCTTCTTTCACACTTTGGTATGTTGTAACACCTAGGAACAAACCAATAACAATCTAATTGTTCATTAGAGAGACAGACAGTTTACCTACACTTGACGGTAAACACATACTATACTGCCATTGTAGGGTAGAAAGCATGTGAGTAATTGTTGCTGCGAGGTAGGTAGAAAGCATTAGCTACTCGATTACTGAAATAATAAAATTATACATAGTTGTAATAATGTAGGTAGCTATGTTTTATATTTTGGACCATAATTTGGTTCAATCAATGAAAACGATAGTATTTTGACACCTTTCTGTAGTCCTGTAGTTTAGGTGTCAAATCCGTAGAAACTGCAGAAAAAGTGTAGTTGTGAACAGATCTGTGGATGTCCCAAGCAAGATTTCTCACCAATGGAGCCAGTCTCTAGTGATGGACAGGAGTTGGGTTAATATTAATATGTTAACAATAAATTGATTACCCAATGGCTGAAGAGATAGACCTCCATGTCTATGAAGAGCCAGAATTGAAACTCATTGATTGTGTGTAAATCAAGACATGATACTGTATATCTCTGTATAATACCCACAAGTACTATTAGAAAAGACTAAAAATTGGTGCAGGTACTATTTAAAAGCCACTATAATTAATATCTTTAAAAGTAGAATAAACAAATTATTCAATAATGACTTTTTATGAATCAAGGAGTAATCTTTTGTATAAAATTACTGTAAAACATGAATGTGTTTATTGAATTAAAAGTATTGAGTAGACATTTAACTTGTTACATTTATAATGCTTGTAGTGTAATTTAAATTTAATTGCAATAAAATTTGTTTATAACTAACTGTGGGTACTATTTGAGGGCAGGTATTATTATTAAGGATACAAGTAGTGTGTTGGTATTATTCAAGAGCAGCAACCTTTCTGGCTAGGTTGCATAAATAAAAATATTTTATTTTTCTAACAAAATATATTAATTTTCTATAATTTTACAGATAAAACTTTTTATAGTAATCCTATTATTTATATTGTTAAAGGTTTTAATTATTAACTTTTCATACTCAAATGAACAAAAAAAGTGAGTGATTAGATGAAAATGAAAGATCACAAAACAAGGCAAATACAACAAGTCCCAAAAGTCATGCAACCCGAAATATCAATGTAAATCTATATTTAGTTTTAGCAATATCTTTATGCAAATCAATATTTGGTTAGTGTATTTAGTTTAGCAATGATGATGCAAATCTATATTTAGTTTTAGCTATGTCTTTATGCAAATCAATATTTATTTTGTCTATAATGGAAATTGTGTAAAGCATATAAGTTTGTTGGTTTGTTATAATGGTTTTCACAATTCAAGAACGTGTCTGTTTATTAGAAAATTATTTCAAGAACAATAGCTATGCAGAAGCAACAATATCTTTATTAAATCATTACCCTATAGAATGCAGACAGACCTGCAAAATCAACAATAAAACGTTAGTCGATAAATTTTGACGAACAGTGTCTTAGATGATAAGCGATCTGGAAGGTCATCATTGGAAGAAAAAAGGGTGACTGAAGTACATGCCGCTTTCATTACAGAACCAACACTATCTATTCGTAAGGTATGCCAACAAACTGATATTCCCAGAGCTTCAACTCATCGAATTGTATGAAAAAGCTTGGGCCTTCGTCCGTATAAGGTCAAAGGTGTGAATGAGCTGCAGGAAACTGATCTTGATAATCGTATGCTCTTTTGTGAATGGTTGGTAGGCGTAGAGAATAATGATTTTGAAGAACTCAAAAATTGTTTCTGGACAGATAAGGCCTGGTTCCACCTCAATGGTTTTGTAAACAGTCAAAATTGTCGATTCTGGGCATCTGACAATCCACACATCACCCTCCAGAAGCCCTTACATCCGCATAAGGTTGGTGTGTGGGCAGCAGTATCCATCTAATGTGTATTCTTCTGTTTCTTTGAGACAACAGTAACTGCTGCTGTTTACATCGAGTTTATTCATCAATTTGTGGCCACACTTAGAGAAGATGATATTGATAATGGTTGGTTCCAACAAGATGGTGCATCTGTGGAAACAGCATGGACTACACTGGAGATTCTCATTCAATATTTCGGTCCTTGTTTGTTGACTAAAGGGTTGTATCTAGCTCACTCTCCTAACCTTACTCCTCCAGACTTCTTTTTGTGGGGGATGTTAAAGAATGTTGTCTATGCAAACAAGCCCAAAACACTGCTTGCTCTACGGAAAACATTTCGAATGAAATTGCCACAATATCAAGGGCAATTCTTCTGGAAGTGTCAAGACACATTGTTATCCATGCACGAAAATGCATTGAACTTGGCGGCAGCCACTTTGAACACTTTATGTAACGCTTATGTTATCTGAAGTGCCTGTAAACTTTAACACTGTAATAGTTATAATGTATAAGTATTACATCTTTGAATAAAATCGTTATGAAATATATGTTCAGGTTGCGTGACTTTTGGGACACCCTGTATGTCTGCAATCAATTTCTTCCATGTCTCAATCATCTGAATTGTCTAAAGGTGGGTACTCCAAAATTGTTGCCTATTATATGTATGTGTCATGCTTATCAGTGTTGTTCCTTTTGTAAGTCTCATTGTGGGTGTTTGCACTTGTGGGCAATCCATTAATAACAAATAGGTAATGCTCACATTTATATGCTTTGTTTGTGAGTTATTGACAAAATTGCATATAATTGGCCAACATATTGAATTATGATGACATAATTTTTTATATACTTAAGACTATATATAAGACTATATACTTTACAAAAATGCAAAGTATTAGTCTGGTGTATTTTCACCATAACACTGACAGGTATACAAATATATGTAATTATAAATAAATTATTAAAAAACATATAATAAATATATGTTTATTGAATATAATTGCATAGCTAATACAGTTTTAATCATTCCTCATTCCTCTTACAGAGGAGTTATACTGTTGATATCAACATTGAATTCTATGTCATCAATTCTATGTTGTAGCAAAGGATGAAATATAAAGGAAACTGTGCAATGCATGAATATCACAGGGCTGTGATCGCTCAACAGAAAAAAGTGGAAATATAATTTAAGCCATCTCCACTATCCATGCTAATGCCTGCAAAGCAACAAAAATTTGTTGACCTTTATTTTTTAACATGGATATAAATATATATATCAATAGATTATAAATATTTTATAAATTTTTAAATTCTTGGACTATCCCTAAAAGCAAAGTAACAACTAGAAAATCACAATAAAATAAACAAAAATCTGGTTTGTAATAAATACCACTTTCTGGTTATTTAATTACTTCTATATATTCTTATTTTCCCAGAATATAAGTCAATTTAACGTGGAAGGCAATTTATATAGAATATATTTATTATTCAGACAATCAAAGCACAAACAATGAATATATGATTACAAAATGGGACATATAATTATATAACCACATGTATATTACCCAGGACCTCTAGAGGCACACAATATTGACAGACAAATAGACAGCGGCACCTAAGTTATACACAGTAGGCAATATACATATATATATATATATATATCATTATACAGACAAAGTAGCAATAGAATAAATGTGGTATATAAAAAATACAGTAAGAACAAACATTGAGTACAGAAAATATAAATTCAGGCAGGCAAGACAAACATTCTCTTCCTTATAGAGTCAGCTATATAGGCATATAAAAACAGAACTACCACAAAAAAAAATTACATAATAATTTAATTAACATTTGCATTGTACATAACGGCAAAAGAAGAATTGCCTATCATCTCGGAACTACATTAATGATTCACTGCACCTATATAATATTTTTTTATCGCCAAAAATGGCAAAAAGCTGGTTAGCTACAGACAATTTTAAAAGATATAAATTCATTC
>JAYRBW010148432.1:0-14522 GCA_036023295.1 Invenusta paracnida | reverse complement strand
AAATCACGCCAAATTCAAATTATGAAAATTTTCCCGTCAAAAGTTCAAACAATGTAAACAATATTAGCCTATTAAAAGAAGTGTTCTAATTCTGCTTTATAATTACACATGAATGATACAATATTGCTTTTAGCTGACTGACAAACGGGGTGGGCGTTATTACACATACTTCCCCTACTGAGTGCGTACACCATATATATTAATATTGAAGCTTTTATAAATATAACAACTTACTTTCAGAATTGCACCCAGAGCATATTTCTGCAAAAGTAAACATTAAGCATTTGTATTTACAAATTTACAATGTTTAACTAAACTGAAAAGCAGAACTATTTAGACAAATGTGATACTGGTTTTTCATTTTTCATATATAAAATGTCAGAATCTGCATGACTATATATATGTGTATTATTTAATAAATGATTATTTTTTATGTAACTGTAATAAATTAAATTATTCTTTTATAAACACCTTCAATTGATTTTATAATAAGTATTTATCAGATAAATAATTTTTTTGAATTATTAAAACAAATCAAATTTGAAGATAAATAAAGTTATTTTTCTTTACCATCATGATATCACTGTTGAGATAAACAGTGATTTCTTTGAAATCATCTCCAAATGTGGAGTTGGAAGTATTTAATAAAGAATTTAGTTTGAGAGTCAATGTTTTCTAAACTTGTGGATTAAATCGTGCTTTTCTCTTACGGCCGACTACCAGTTTACCTTACCGCTTATCTTTCACTGAAAAGAATATCTTATACCTTTTTGGTAATTTTGTTAAAGACGTACGTTAACAAAAACAAAATATAATCATGCCTATTGCCTTTTTTTGCTAGTATTTGTTTAATATTGTCCCAGAATTTGTTCATCTCCTTCAAATTCCAAAAGCAATTGAATCCTCTTACATTAAAGTGGGTTAAATGTTACACCACACTTTTTTCTTCATCAATTTAAATGAACTAGGTCAGTCTTTTTACTGTTCAAAATTGGGCTTTGGGAAGTCAATTATCTTATCAATTCTAGCTCTCCTCTAATGTCAAAATACATCTTTGTATTCTCATTATTAATTAATAATTTAAACAGAAGATTTCTTTAGAATGTTAATTATTTAATGTAATTAATTAGTTACATTAACGCATAGAGTTACAAAATAGTTTTAATTTTGCGCTTATTTAAATACAAATAAGTTTGAAATATTTGTATTTGAAAGAAGCTCTTACTTATTTAAAGGAGTATTTTAAAATACATTTTAAAGAAAATCTTGAAAGAGACTTGAGTAAAGATTCATTCAAATTTCAAGGGCGCCTTTCTCAAGGAGCATTAAAAAAAACACCACCCGTAATAAGCAAATGGTCATTGTAAAATTTAATTTTTGTTTTTAATTAACTGTTCAAGGACGTTTTTAACATATTGGCATATATTTAAAAAAGTAAGAGTTTACGAAAAATATTTTAAAGCGTCATTCATCATCTATTGAATTGCTTTTGTTTGACAGAAACGTTTAATATAAATAGAATAATGATTTTGTAATATTTATAAACTTAATTAATTGATTTTCAATACGAAATATTTGTTAATGAGATGTAGAAAGTACGTAATATATATAATTTTAATAAAAGCTCCTTTTACCTTTTTTATAATATCCTTTTCACCTTACCCTCTGATTTTCATTAAAAGCCATAAAGAATATATCTAATCCAAAATAATTTTATTAAATACTTATATTTTAGCTAATACTGTAAGGCAAAATTTAATCATATTTATTTTTAGGTAATAAATTAAATACAATAAGACTAAGAGTAAGTACAACACTGGAGGCAGAACAAACTAAATTCTGTGGGGGCTCAAATCCTAATAGGCATCATAACTAATTGTTTTCTAATTATTTTGTGTAACTGTAAGTACATAAAGTATAAAAATATTATTGCACTGCAATTTTTTATCTTGAACACAAAAAATGGTTACCTGCTATTAGAAAATAGAAACACCCTTGCAAATAAGATTAAGAATGTTCAAAAAAGGGTGTTCTTAAATGATGAAATAGTAACTATTTTGAGCAACATAAAATGGGTATAATTATAAAATATAAATAAAAAAGTATACTATAATAATAATATTATACAATAGTACAATTCATAAGATAAATATACACATATATGCTAAAAACATACAAACGGACAATGATTTAATAAACACTGTCTAATTAAACAGGAAAATTGGAAAAAAATATACTAATTTGTATGAGATATCAAATAAAAATTCTATAAATACAACATCATATGTTTTAAAGGCAAGATTTTTATCTATATATATGATAGGATATATGATAGGAATTATCTCAGTTACACTACAATTTAAAATTTACCAAGAAAGCATAAACAACTTTCATTTGCTACAACAAATTGTTCTGCAATTTTTTGCAAATTAATGTGTTCAGCGGATGCCTTATGCACATGTAAAAGCATTAAATTATTGAGTCGCATGTGAGTCATTGGAGAGTACAAGTAAGTTTTCAATCTTTTTAGTGAAGAAAAAGATCATTCAGCTGTTGCAGTCAACACAGGAATATTAAAAAAATATGCAAGAATTTACACACATCTGGTAAGATACCCCGTACAAATGATAACATGGTTAAAATGTCAGTTAGTGTGATTAAATTGTAATTGTTTTGAGGCTGCTCAGTTTCTATGGGTTTGATTTTTTTGCAGTTTCAATTACACTTGGTAACAGGGCTAGTACCTCGAGTCTGCTGAAATCAATGTCACTTTAGTATAGATGTTTTGTAGAAGCAGATATTTCAAACTGTTTTTTATTTGATGCATTGAGAAATATTTCTTCAATATTTTGTGGAGATTCTAAGGTGTCATTTGAAAATCGTGTACTGATTTCACTTTTTTACCAGGTCCAGTGCTTCAAAATATTGTGAGCAATAAAAATAAATAAACATCTGAAAATCTATGGGGATCAATGCCATCATCTATATGTTGTGGAGGATGCTTGTAGTGGGGAAGGTAACTGACCCCTGTGCCCTTCACTTTATCACACTTTAATTTTGAAAATCCATTTGCCATTACACAGTCAAACAAGACATGACTATAATGAGTATACTATATATAGTGTTCATATTTTTAAAATTATATAATTAAATTTATCATTCACATATTTTCAATTATGGATTTTTAATTTAATGCATTATAAACACAGTTTGATGAATAAAATATCACCTTTCAAATATTAAAAACATGATTATATATTACTTTTATACTATAAAGTATAATATAACTATAAATTAGACACATATTTACTTTAGTTTTTAGTGATGCAAAGAACTGCTTAAAAAAGCAATTGACATTATTATGATCATATAGTCAAGACTCAAGGTCATTACTGTATAGAGGAATATAACTGATATAAATATTATATAACTATTTCAATTATCATTACATATAATTATATGTTTTTAAGATAATATAGTTTCGTAATTTATAGGTTGTGAGAGTCTCGGCACCTAAAGAAAATTGTTACATGCCAAGAGTCTCATATGCCGGTATTTAGATGAAATGTAAAAAAAACAAAAATGAATGTATTAACAAGTAACCCCTATACACTACTGAAAGCTGGTGGCCTCTTGCATTCTCAACCATACCATGTTTATCAAGCATCTCACTATTGGTGATCCTGTATTTTAGCATCCCAAATTATTCCTATTAAAATTTGGGTAATTTAACATCCCAAATATTGTTTGGTAATGACAAATAAAAATTTATTTGCTTATAGGTATATTACTTATTTTCTTCAAAAGTTTGCACAAATTAGTTAATAACTAATTTTGAGCAATGATTAATTGATTAACTATTAAATTAATGTTTTACTTTTTGAAAAAACTTTAGTTAATATATTAGTTATACTAATTTTGAACAATGATTAATTATTAAATTTATGTTTGAACTATTTGAAAAAAACTTTAGTCAATATATTTACAAACTATTTGTAAATTTATTGATATATTATTTGTTTATTTAGTGTAAGGTTTTACCAAAAATTTTAAACAAATAATTTGGAATGCCAAATTACTGAAATTTGAATAGAAATAATTTAGGATGCTAAAATACAAGATCGCCCTTAGTTTATTAAAAAAAAAAAAAAAAAATCTGCTCTTGGCACAACAATTTTTTTATGTGGCAAGACTCACAACGTAGTGACAACCATTTAGTTTAGTTTAATTTAGTTTAAAAAATACTTGACATTATTGTTATATAATATTTTACATATTGGCAACATCATTTCATTGATACAACCTTGGCAATTGCTTATTTTTAAGTAGATCTTTATATTACTAAAAGTAAGGTGGTTCTAAATGAAATATGTATCCATAAGTTAAAAGTAACTTTATATAACTATAATTAGGTACAGTAGAATGTATACCTATATTGACACTTTAGGGAGGTAATCCTGTATTTTAGCATCCCAAATTATTTCTATTCAAATTTTGATAATTTAGCATCCCAAATTATTGTTTAAAAATTTCTGTAAAATCCTAAATAAACAAATAATATATCAATAAATTTACAAATAGTTATAAATATATTGACTGAAGTTTTTTTCAAAAAGTTCAAACATTAATTTAATAATTAATCATAGCTCAAAATTAGTTTAACTAATATATTGACTAAAGTTTTTTTCAAATAGTTATACACTAATTTAATAATTAATCATTAATCATTGCTCAAAATTGGTTTAACTAATTTATGCAAACTTTTGAAGAAAATAAATAATATATCTATAAGCAAATAAATTTTTATTTGCCATTACCAAACAAATAATTTGGGGTTCTAAAATACAGGATCACCCTCCTTCAGGGATATAAAAAAAATATTGACTGAAACATTAGCCCATTATGTCCTGTAACTTAAATATTATTACATGTTAGATAGACAATACTCTATGTATTGTAAAAATTTATTTGTGGTTAGCTGTGTCATGCTAAGTGTATGGCTCAAATGAAAATTTGCAAGCTAATATACAAATGAGGGAATAACAGAACTTCATATAATAACTGCCAATATGCCTAAAAGCTCAAGGCAATGTCTGCCAACTTAATTTGATTGCATTATTCATCATAATGAAATATGTGCTGGACCCAATTATATTATACTTCAATTGATTATATACTTTTATCTGTATAAATACTGTCTATTTATACACAGAGAAGCTATGCATCCATTATTCAATTTAATACATATTCAATATTGTCATGTTGTAGTATTAAACATATAGTCATATTATACAATATAGAGCTATTAAGTTAAATACCTTATGTGCTTAATAGAAGATTAAGTACATGCAGTATACAATATAATTTTAAATGAAAACTTATATAAACAAATTTATTAGTGCTATATGAAAATTTGTATTTAGTAGAATATAATATATCTTTACATTAGTTTCAATAATTGTTTACACTTATTTATGCTATAGTGTTAATTTTATAAAAATAAGAGTGGGGGAGTATCCACCATTGTTTTAAAGCCTTATATATTGCATAGTTTGTGTTGAAAAAACCGAATATGATTAAGACTAATACTTCAATTACTTTAAGTGAGCTAATTTTTAAATTATTTATTTGACAAATTAAATCACTAGTATTTATTTAATTGATATTTTAAATAATAACTAAATATTTATTGTATTTAAGCAGTATATTTACATATTGTACATATATATACATAGGTATACCTATATATATTTATGTTTTTTTACATCTGCAGTTCTTTATCTTCATTATTAGAAATAGTAATTTACTTTTTTATGCTTTTTGGTGCCAGGCGGTTGGTATTATTCCTAATTAATCCAGTAATTTTATATTCATCATTTCATTTATTGAATAATTTTCCACACTAGATTTTAAACTAAGTGACGTACATTAGTAAAAACAGATATGTATTTTCATAGATAATGCCTAGGTAATACTCTAGGACTACAGGCAGAGTCAGCTGGAACCAGAGAGCACAGAAGCTGCAGTGCAAGCAATCCAGAATGGAATATCACAAAGGCTGACATTTATAACATTCCAAAAACAACTTTACAAAATTATCTAAAAAGAACATCTCCACAATGTAGATCACTTGTTCATCAACCAATATTTTGTAATGAACAAGAAACAGAGCTGTCTGGTCATGCTTTACTTCTAAGCAAAATTTGTTATGGCATAACATGTATTGAACTGTGTCAGTTAGCTTATGAATATGCAGCGAGGAATAATATTGAAAATACTGTTGATAGAAATACTAAACTTGCTAGTTTAGATTGGTATTATTCATTTATGTTGCAATAACAACATTTGCTAACTGTTGGTAAAGTGTGTTGACTGCATGAATGCTAAACTTTATTTTATATGCAATTAAATTTATTTGTATACATCATTTTATAATTTATATTATTAACTCATCTGTTTCTTTTGTTTTTAGTGTATTTAAAACATATGAATGATATACCTATGTATTTTATGTAAAAATTTACATTTTAATGTTCTCATTTGTTCTATTCTCTGCATGAACTTATTTCTATGTAACATTTTAGAAGTGGTCGAAATTAAACCATGAAAGAAAAAAGGGGCACCAATTTTATTGCTTAATAAAATTTTAATTTATCCTTCAATGTGATTGTTTATAATGAAACTATAACACCAGAATTTTATAATTAAATATAAAATTACAAAATAATGTCACAACAATAAAATTAAAAGAAAACCATTTTTAAAAACATGGTCTATATTCCCCACTTTCCCCTAGTAATATACATTATTATGTAGTTTTTATATACTTTTTATCAGTTATTTTGAAGTAAGAATTATTTTAAAGTATTTAATATTAGTCAATACATATCATATTTCACTGTATTATCTTTATCAAATTTAAACTAGTGGTATTAACAAGTAGTATATACAATGCAATTTATAATACATCATTTCAAAGAGTATTAAACATTATTATGTATATATATATATATCGGTAAAGTCAATAAAAGCACTGGCTGTTGATAATAGTGGTATATTACGCACATTTTCGAGAGAACCTCTCCTTATCAAGCGTGAGTGAGTCTTTACCGATATATATTACCTATGCTGTTACAGGAAACCTATCGTTATTTAATATATATATATATATTAGTACACAAAAGTATAAAATATCATTTATTTAATTTTTTTTTCTTGATATACATATTTTTTGTATTTATGAAGCTAATTGAACAACCCTACCTGATTTTTCTTTAAGCTGATATTAATGTTATAAATAAATTTTACTTTCTTTATGCAAAGTCATGATCATTTATATATACTATAGCTTGTGAAAGAGTGAAATTCGTGACAAACGGTTTATTTTGCACAAAATGTCAATCGAAGCTGAAAGTAAAGATATCACAGTATATGAATATAGGGACATAAAATAAAATAAAACATAGCATATAGAATATATATATTGAATATATATATAGAAAAAGCAAGTATAGTTAGGTATGCAGTTTATGGATCACTCTACAACCCCCAGTTTGTAGCGTCAGGAGGATACAAACATAGTGCTACTCCCCAGTTTCTGGCACATAGGACTTGGGTAGACGAATGTGCCTTTGTTGTCGGATTGATATTACAGGTGATGACGTCTCATTGGTTGAAGTTGTGCAACTGGAGACCGGGTCGGCGTCGATTGAAGTTGAACTAGGCTCTGGACTGCAAGGAGCTGGGGATAAATCGACCGTGCTGGTGAGAGGGACAGGTGATTGTACATGAGCTGGAGCAAAAACTGGAGGTGGGTAAAGCACCTGGCTAGAACCCCCTGGCATCGGAGAATCCTGGAAGTCCAGGAAAACCAACTAAGGGTGCCGAAACTTGCATAATGGAGTTAAAACGCCCAAGAAACTCAATTGCGGGTGGTAATGCGGCCCAAACCAGCGACCTTGATAACATATTGGTTGTAGTGACCTAGCTCAATGACAACTCCTCTTCTCTCTCATCGCTTCGGAGCATTTCCCGATTGGTTCTGAATAAAAACCCTGTCGCCGATCATGAGGGGGGGGGGGGGAAATCTTGAACGTAGAAACTTAATGTCTCAGATTGGCGAATGAACCTGTTACATAATGCAGTCCCCTTAGTGGCCAAGACCTCGCCATATGAATCATTAACTTCTTGAGCGAAGTGGACAGTTCGAGTTCCACTGAACTTCCGGAGGTGCTTGGAGAAGGACAAGGTGTCACAGAGGGCCGTCTCCTAAATACGATTGGAGCTGGCGATTTACCGCAGTCGGGGTTTGGCGTATTGTGGAGATGCAGGATAGCACGAATAAAATGATCGCTGTCAAGTAGGTCAGCCGAATCGGTGTTGGATTTGAGAAGGCATCTTGCTGATTTAATGGTTGCTTCAGCTCGGCCATTGGATTGTGGATGGTAAGCAGAGGACACTCGATGTTTAATGCTCCAACACTGGAGAAAGTCTACAGTAGCAGAGGCAGTAAACTCTGGTCCACCATCCCTGGATAGCTTTTCAGGAACACACTGATGATGGCATGAAGTTTTTGAGGCAGTCCATAAGACCGTGGGCACCAGCTTGCTTCGAATCATGCGGAGTAACTAAAATCTTGACCCAACATGACAGCAATAAATAGATAGTGACGGCCCGCTAAATCGAAGTAATCCGTCGCTATACTCCATGATAAGTTTACCGAACTACTTCCGCTGAGTTTCATGGTCTACAGCCTTGACTATGGAAGTTTGCACGGTTCCTTTCACCTCTCAAAAGATTCTCGGCTGGAATTTTTACGTTATCAAAATAAAGTGAGGCTGCAGTTGAAGCCTTGATTCCCATTTTCTTCTCGGATGGTCCACGATTTTCAGACACACCACTTGTTAGAATCATTTTCTTGATTATAACGCTTTTTGTTATAACAGGGGTGGATGTGAGTTTTTCAGATTCTTTAAATAATTCATTTATTTGATATTCCTTTGCTTTGATGACATTCTTCACTGGATAAATGCTGCGGTACTGAAATTCCTTTATGACTACTTTATTTTTATTTAAAACTTTAAGAATTCAAACTGATTAATATGAACAATAAATTATCCCTCAAATATTCTCAAGCTACTTTTTTTGCCAAAACTTTTTGAGACAATGGGTTGTAAGTAATGAATTTTATGAGGTGGAATACAAACGAGTTTGATATTATGTTCAACATCAAATTAAGTGCTTTTATACTGATGTGGTTGCCATGATCGTCCAATACAAAAATGCATATTTACACTGGATAAGATCAATTACTTTGAAAGAACTTTAGAAACTCAGTAAAGATTCACTGCTATTTTGTGGTAACCTGAAATTATATGATAATATTCATTGAGTGCACATAGAGAAACGACTCATGTGTTTTGAATGTATACATTTTTAAATATATACATTTTTTTAATAACAATAAAAGTACTTATGTACAGGTTTGAAAGTTATTATACAAATGAAAATCATGAATATGATGAAATAAGAATATATAATAAAAATATATATTGTTATTTTTGTTATAAAAATATATAAATTACCTGTAAGCTTTTGTTTTACATTTGGAATAACTAAACTTTAAGATTTTTAGTGATTACTACAGCCATTAACGGAAAAAATCTATCACTTCCTGGCATTTAAAATGCTAAAACATTTGCCAGGGTAGACATGTAAACCACACATGTAAACAAAATCACAATAATAGTAATTTATTTCTTAACTGTCGTCTAATATATTGATTATTTTATTATTAATTAATTATTAAATGATTCTTGTTATATATAAATACTATCGTAGTTGTAGTTAACCAATAACTATCAAAGAATAGATTTTATTTATTGTGGAGTCAAAATCCATAACAAAGCCGTTAAAGTCGTTTCTCTATGTGTACTCTGTAATAATAATAATGCAAATTATATATAAATACCTACTTTTTAAAACAAAATCGCTTTGAAAATCGTATTTAAAAGTATATTCTTAAAATTTGTGTAACTATAAAAAATAAATGATTGACTAAAATATTGACTACATTTTTATAATTTTGATAATACATATATAAATTGTATATGTAGCAATTTTACTTTACAACAATTTTCAAATATTACAATGCCTAAAGAGCATTTAGCAATGATTTTTTAATGTATAGTTTCCTTACTTTTATTTGACTTAGAGGAATTAGAAATAATTCAATATGAATTTAAATAAGATTCAAGAGGTATTTTAAATTTTGTTACATATATTATTTACAGTAGTATATATAATTTTTTCTTTATAAACACTGTATTAATAGATATTTAATATTGTTATGGTTGTCTAATATGGTATAATTCATATTAATTCTTTGTTAAAAAATTATCCATTATATATGACAAATTGACTAGTGTGACAAATTGCTTCTGGTCTGGTACTATGTTTCAAACTTATTGTTGTTGTTAACTTTAATATAAGTAGATTCCATCGATAGATGCAGTGTTTACTAATTTACTGTGTTTTTAATGAGGGATGCTGAGATCCCTTCCAGTTTCACTAACATAAAATTATTTCAGTTAATCCGCTAAACGCCAGAGTTAAGATTAGATTTCGGAGCACAGGAAACAAGATTACATTCTATATTATTAGGATATGAAAAGTAATGCTAGAGTTTAAAGATGATTTGGCTATTTTATGCGAGTATCGAGACTGTAAGCGAAAGGAATGAATGAATTATTAGTAAATGAAAAGAAACGGTTTACACGGTTTGCAAATCATTCTTTACCCTCAAGACCAACCGTTTCTTGCCTTCTACTAGCTAATAGTCTATCCATTTCGGCTGACTGTGCGCTGTGATACCATTCTTGGCACCGTCTATGGACCTTACGTGCCCCTATCTATGATGATTCGAAAACGAAGACCTATCAAGCTTATGATAGTGAGATTGTCTCGAAGAAAGTCAATTAGTCTTTGAAGGTGTAGATTTACTTGTCTTAGCTGTTTCTTTGACCAACCCATTTGTGTATTAAGAGCGAATCACTGTAGCTCTTTTGTTGAATGGTGGAGACCCGAATAAATACCCAAAAGCTTGAGATGTGGACACTTTGGAATAACACACTTTTCTTACATGTGCAGAGGAATTCTATCTCACATTTAAGTCGCGAACATTTAAAATATAACTTTTTAAAATATCATAGTATCAGAAATTATGTTTTAAATATTCGTATATATGATTATACTTTAAAGGGATAAGATTGAAGAATATCTTAGACACAAAATCACCTATTGACTATTTTTTGAACAAATTGTTATTTGAGTGGAAAGATTTTCTGTTTAGATATTCTTTCCTGTATAACCTTCAAAATTAAAAGAATTTATTATAGAATCAAATTACATGATGAATTAGATAGCGCATACAATACACTAATACACTATTCTGTACCTAGAAACATTGTGTCCCACCTATAATAAAAATAGCTGTAAATTTTTAAATATTATAAATATCTTTGTTGAAACTTTGTGACATTTTTTGTATAAAGGTTTCCTTGTTGCCAGTAGTTAAATGATATCATATTTCTAACAGCTTACCTCAATATATTCTCTTCTGATTGGATGAGTTATTATCTTTAGCTACTCAATATTGTATTAGATTAGCATATAACAGTAGAGTATAGCTAGTGTGATTATTTCTAACATAGTCTCCAAACTAATTGATAGTGGTGACATGCTATAATGCAAGCAGTAGGATTCAATGAAGCTGTTTTATGGTAGAGAGACGTTCTATTCCGGCCATGTGATCAAGAATAAGGCGGATGTCATCTTGGTGAAAGAAGAGAACAAAGTTGTCTGTATGTAAAGACCATTCTGTTCAATAAACTGTGTGTGATAACTCAATTTTTTTCTTAGAAATTAATTAACGTTAGTAATTATATGTGTGGAGTAGAAGGGTTAAATCTATAACATGTTATTGTTGAATACATTCCTGTATATAACATTTAAGTATGCACTATAGGTATTATAAGATAAACAAATCCTAATTATTCTATGTCTCAACTTGATTGTTTCAGCACATATGGCGGAATTGTCTGCTAATTCTCAAGCCGATATTTTTGGTATATACTCGCAAGAAACATCGCAGTTTAATCAACAGTCTAACTGGGAAGAAGATAATTCACCTCAAAATCAGATCAGTTCGAATGCAGTCTGTGATATATTTGCAGGAAATAGTCGATCACAAGGATCTCATTCTCGAGATTCACAACGATCACTTGCTGAAATTCATATCCTTTAAATTACATGAATAGTGTACCTACTGTTTATTCATATTTGAATGTTGAATTACAATTTTATAATTATTAATGTCTCTTGAATTCTTGAAGTTATTTTGAATATTTGTTTAATATTACTGAGCATATAATGTAGTAGAATTTCCTGTGTCCAATTTGAAATAATAGTAAAATAAAATATGAACTATAAACAATTATTGATAATTAATTAATTAGTTATTGTATTGGTATGCGTTATACTTTATATTGATTGATAAATAAAATACTTCACAATAAAAATAATTATTGTACTTCATTTTTTTTTAAATTGCATGAGTTAAACATTTATTGCAAACTGATATCTTCTAGAAGTATTTTGTTGATTACATGTAAAATATCGACGCAGAAACATTTAAATTTACAAATACGTTCAGTATTTTTTCTTTATAATTCTCAGTGAATTGTTTTGCACAAAATAGTGATTAAATGAATGTAACAAATCAGTAACAGCATAAAATGTTCTTCCCAAACTATTCTTAACCATGAGTAAAAAAAACCACAATGATCACACATTTCAAATATACTACTTGATATATTACTGACGCCAAGAGAGAGACTAGGACAGCGCTGTTTCGCTCTTATTGGAGCTCATCAGCTAACTTAACCACTGATAACTCATATTGTGCTGAGTAGTAATTGCTCATTACTACACCATTCTTTGTCACCACGTTTCTCTTAAACCAATTTATTTGCTTGCTAGATAGTTTTGGTCCATTGTTTTTGACTGTTTCTAGTTTTTATGCAAATTGGTGTTCTAATACACTTGGGCCTTGTAGAGTACTGCTTTTTCTTGGATGCAAATTACTGTTATCAGCGGTCTAGCGGATGAGCTCTAATAAGGGCGAAACAGCGATGTCCTAGTCTCTCATGGGATCAGTAATATACTGAAGTAGTATATTTGAAATGTGGGATCATTGTGGTTTTCTTGATTCATATTGTGCTAAGTGGTAATTGTTCATTACTTCACTATCCTTAACCATATTTTAAAATGTTCACCTTCTAAATTTAGAAAAATATTCTCCTTTGAGCATTTCAATGACGTTCAATCTCAAATATTTGAATCTGTAAGCATGATATTCATTTGTGTTGTATTCTTATAATGTTTTGATGTTCTATATATTCCAAACATGTTGTTGAACATGTATTTCCAGGCATACTACAGGGACCGGCCAATCGTTGTCATGGCTCCCACAGGTTCCGGCAAGACAGTCATCTTTGAACTTTCAATAATCAGAATGCTAATGATGGCTGAAAAAAATCCAGCTTATCTAGGAAAGATAATTTATAGTACGTTGCAATACTCCCAATCGGTTTTTACATATTTTTCAGACATTTTTTAAATGGATTATATTTCTGTATTGCATAATAATAATAATATCTAATTGAAATCACAAACACTACACTAGTGAATAAGAGCAAACTTTGGTAAAAACAATTAGTCACTAAATTTTGCATCCAATATTATAGTTTTACTAATTATTAACAGTTTTATGTTTTAATATCGAATAAATTGTATTTATGCTTTGCCAGGACATGTGTATAAATTATTAAATAGTTAGTCGCCCTAGGCTTAAACTAATGAATCGATAATTATATATATGCTGCAGCGTAAATCAGTATTTTAAGCCAGGAATATGTATAGGTTATGATTTCTGCTGTAATTATCGATGAATTAGTTTAAACCGATGGCGACTATTTTATTAAGGTATTATATGTATATATCCCGGAATGCGTGAATGCAATTTACGCTGTATTACAATAATAATTAGCGGCCTAAGTCACCTACATATATATATACATACAATTTACAAAACGATTTAAATGCTATCTAGCTTGTGCTTTTTAGTGGCTCCCTTGAAGGCTTTATGCTCCGAACGGGTGAACGACTGGCGCAATAAGTTGTCCAGTTTTGGGATCACCTGCGGCGAGGTCACCGGAGACAGCGACCACCTGAGCGACTTCGGGGAACTGACCAGACTTTCGCTTATTGCCACCACACCGGTATTTAAATCTTAATCCTGTCCATAATTGCCACCACACCGGTATTTAAATCTTAATCCTGTCCATAATTGCCACCACACCGGTATTTAAATTTTAGTCCTGTCCATTATTGCCACCACACCGGTATTTAAATCTTAATCCTGTCCATAATTGCCACCACACCGGTATTTAAATCTTAATCCT
>JAYRBW010148421.1:0-14524 GCA_036023295.1 Invenusta paracnida | reverse complement strand
GAGACTACCCCCCCTCCCCCTCCTCCCACTCAGTAAGTTGCAGTCGTACCAAAGTGCACCGGACTCAAAGTGCATCTGAGCATGACTCAGCCCCCCCCTCTCCCGCTCACGCAATTGTGATCGCGCTCCACCTTCCCTACTACTGTTATCATTACATAATAATTAATCACTGATATCTTAATAAATTTCTCTATTATTTTACTTATAGTGCTTTAGTTTATTTATGTATACATATACATATATAATATAATATATATTTTTCACTATTACATATAGAGGCATCGTTTATAAAATAGTACCAATTTTTAATTTTTATACGAACACTTAAACTTAATTTTTGCTGACATTAGTCTTACTCCATGAGTTACTAGAATAATTCGCGTTTTAAATGCCTGTATCATTTCTTTTTAAGTGGTTTAAAAATTTACAATGGGTGATTTTAGTGAAAACATTTTTAAGTTTTAGTTTTAAAACTTTTAAAGTTGTCATTTTTGGTTTTAGAGGTAGTTAAACATTTTTATTGTCTTTAACCTGGTGTTAATCTGTGCTTGTAATTTAAAACTAACCTCTTGGGCGAAAAAATGTTTATTATTGGTTTTAATTTCTTATTAGCTTTTTTAGTTTATTTTTTTCTCTAATTTTTTAATAATGAAAAATAACAATAATTAACAGTTATATAATTCTAAAAAAAATATTTATATTTCTCAACTATTTCTGAGCTTTTTTCAATGACAGTTTGCTTATTGTAATTATTTCCATTGAAAAAATTCTGTATAATTAAGTAAAAGGTTCATAACTTTTTTTATTTTTTTTGTCAATTTAAACAATTAAAAACATTAAAAAAATAGGAAATTCTGCCTAATCTTTATATAAATAAAAATATTTGAAATTTCTAACTTAACCACCTAGTTGTTCAGCATAATTATAATTATAAAGTAAAATGAAAACTAATGGCAATTAAGTATTTGTCTTGTATATTTCAAAAAACATTTAAAAAATAAAATGTTTAAAAAGAACTCATTTTAATTGATTTGGTGGGTATTGTTTATTTCAATATTTATCACTTGATATTTTGGTTAAACTATTATTTGTTTACTTTAAATTTATTATTAATGTATTTTATTACTTTTATACATTTAATGTATAGGTACTAGAAGTATATTTATTTGCTCAGAAAAAACATATTTTTATATTGCTGTGTAAAATATTCTTACTATCAATAGTTTGCCTATATTATAGAACTGACAGAAGCATTGCAAACCAAGCTAATTTTTTTAAAAGAGTATTCAAAAAGGGAGGGAATTGAACCCTCTATACATCCAGTTAAATCTTTATATATAAGCTTAATTTAAATAATTAAGTGATATACAGGACACTGAATCTATAAAATCATTGTAAATTCTTTTGGAAGGAGGTTGTTAAATTTTTGCCTAAAAATAAATTCATGTACAAAATACAATAAATGAAAGATATTGAATTAGTTGTATTAACTGATAGAAATTACAAAAAAAAATAAAAATGAATAGGTAGAAATCTGACTTCTTGGATTTACTAATTATGAAAAACAAATACAGAGATTCTACCAACAGAATGAAGATCAGCTTTACATAAATCCTAATCAAATCTAGAGGTGTGTGATTCAATAGCAGTACATACCAAGCTGCATCTATGACTATCACATTGCAGTGATTTGTATCTTATTTTCATTGACCTAAACAAATACCTGAATTGTTATGTTATTGGTTTATGATTGGTTTATAAAAACTACCTACAGATACTACTATTGCAATAAGACTATAATATATTAAAAATATATAATTAATACAATCGCAAATCATTATCAGCGAAAGTAAAATAATTTTAGCATTGAAGAATTTGTAGTTGTATAATTATAAACTAAGTATATTCACTGTCAGTGTCTATCTCTAACATTTTATATAAGATCCCTTAAAAAGTATAAAGCAATATACTTTTAGCAAATACTTTCAATATTATAAATTAAACTGAAATATTATTATATGAATAATATATGTTATATATTATAGCAAAAAGGTTTCATTCTATATATTTTGAACGCCGGTGCAGCGTTCTAATTTCATGTAGTCCTCGTCTAAAATTTCAAATCACTTTCTTACTTCCGAGTAAGTCCATAACCGTGATGAAAAATATAACTAATAATAATAAAAATAGGTAAAAATATAACTAAAAATCGAAAAATAATTTGAAATAATACACTTAAAAGTTTTTAGAAAAGCATAAAACCGCGAAAAGTTATAACGTGATTGAGGTTAAACTAAGTTAAAACTTTGTACTAAAACTATCAGTAAACTCACCCAATATATTATGAAAAATTGACTAATAGTAAAAAATGTAATTAATTTATGTATAACAGTTGTTGTGATACATTTTTAGGAAACATTGTATGTCTATATTTTTAAAAGCAGTACAGATATTACTTATGAATGTTATATACAATTAATATATATTTATGCTAGAATATTTTGAAACATGTAATTTACTTTTATTTTAATCTAGTATACTATATTTATATATATTTATTTATAAACAAAGAAGATTGTACGTAAATTATGTAATGTTTGAAAATCTGTTTTTTATATTTTCGTGCATACATTTAGAAATTCCTTTAATAACATTAGGTGGTTTCATTTTTTAAGTTAAGTCACCAAACCAGTTAAGCTATCCATTTTGGTAACTAAACTGTTGACTAAACTTTAAAAATAAAACATAAAAAAAGTTTAGTTACCAAACCGGTTAACTGGTTTTTGTAACCTAAACGTTAACTTTAAAGTTAACTTCAAAGTTTACTTCGAGGTTACAAGCTCAGTTATCTTGTGAAATTCAAATCATGTCCTATCTAATCCTATTTTAAATTCCTTTACTAGTAGCAAGTTAACTGAAAGTAAGTTTCATTTTTTAAGTTACGAAAATGGTTTAGTAAACTTTAAAGTTTATTTTCAAGTTATCTCGCACTAATAAAATTGAGCCCAGTTAACTTTAAAGTTTACTAAACCATTTTGGTAACTAAACTATTTACTAAACTTAAAAAATGAAACCACCTATTACCGCATTTCTTTAATTACGATGTCTATAATATTTATAATATCGGAATAGTACTTGACGCTATATCTTATATAACTATTTTATAATATTTTGCGTTATTAATTATTATTACGGGACTGTTATTATTTATACGTTTTTGTATATAATTTTTAATACTTTTATGTATATAATTATAACTTAATTTAACTTATATTATAAGCTTTTAATATAAATAGAAAATGTACTAATATTTTGGATACTACTTTTATTATTTTCGTCCATGATATTTAGTCAACTATTACTTTTTAAAATGTTTTTCTAGTGTCTTTTGATACAATTATTAAATTTTAATTATTTAATTTGGTTCTACTTCTCTTTCAGAGCCTTGCATAAAAATCGTCCAAAGTTAATCGAATGTTTAGTTAGTCTTACTGGAGATGACTATTCCACCGTTTCTATCACAGCCCGAAGTCAACTTGATAAATTTGCGGTCCAGAAAGTTTTGCTATCGCTACCTATCTCTGGCACACCTTCTCTTCCCACAATATCTGATGAAAATTATTGCACAGGTGAACGAATTATTCGAGAGATTGTTGTGCGTAATATTCACGATGCTGCATTATGTCTTCCCAGGATTTTGCAAGATTTGGGTAAAGACATTTTTACTTATTTATATATTAAGCATATTTTTCGATTAGTTTTGGTTGAAAATTAAATATTTATTAATTCATTTTTATACTATTTTAGATGAATCTGTGAAGCATTTGAAACTACGTATAATTTACAGTTATATTGACATTTTAGGTATGGTAATTAATATACTACTACTTAATTTATAGTAGTACATTATGTAATTAATTATATTTAAACGATTTAAATTCTTTTAAAACTTATTTTTAGGTGAGAATGTTAATGCTTTGATCTATAGCTCTACACTTGCTCGAAGACTTTGTTTTGGATTGGTGCAAATTCTTGAATTTGATCTCTCACAAGTTAGTTTGTTGGAAGAAGTTGTTGATTTAGGTAATTTGATGTTTATTTATTGATTTTCATGATTTCTGTTATTTTATCACGATAATGGTATTCCCTGTTTCCGTGTACAAGAAATTTTGAATACAATATTTACCCATAAAGGATACCACGTACAAGAGATCTAGAAAAATAAGTATTTTCATAATTTTGAAAGTTTCTTCTGACTAAAATTGGAAACAGAGTTGACCTCCTGTTCACGTTTTATTTCATTTGGAAAAGTATATCCTCTACCTTTTCTCTACTCTCCTCACTTCAGTATATGTGATGATTTATTATATTCATTTTGAATTCGGATGTTGTTCGCGGAAATGTAACAATAGAAGTTTGATAGATATTTTTGATTAAATGCATTAGTGATAAAGGAATATTAAGATGTTTTTTATAGTATGTCCACTGTGTTTTGAATTTTTTCAAATAAACATTCGTTGATTTTATTTCATCTAGTAAGAATATATTACGAATAAATGTTAACGTGGGCACACGTAATAATTTTTTTCCAATTTCATAGTATGTATACTTGTGTTTTACGATGTGTTGTCCATTATCAAGTTCTAGAAAAGGAATGCGATCGTTTTCATTCTTTGCACTTGTTTGTTGTCATATTATGAATTAAAATTGCACACGAGCTTTTATCTTAAATTAACCACTAATTGTCAAATTTAATTTAAATTCATCTACATCCCACAGATTGTCTCTAGTAGTATAAATAGTTTTTATTTAATACGTTTGTTAATAAAAATTTGCTTCGCTTGAAACAATATCAAATACATTTTTAAATTTGGTCCACGTTTATATATTTTCAATGATATTAGTTTGAAAATATTAATTCCTTTCCAAGAATTAATACATTAATGCTGTGATACGAAATTTTAGTCATACTTTATTTTATATAGATCATGAGATTATAGTTATATATTTAAACTAATAGGAGGATTTATGTGCAGTGAATAAACTAGTTTGGTATTTTATTTGCGATGTGACCCATACTTTCAAGTTTTTAATTTTACAACTAACCAGTGTTATAGGATTTTTGATAACTTATTGTGTAATTATAGCTCATTATTTTTAAAATGTACTCTTATTTAAGAAATTTAAGTTATACATCTAGGATTGGTTCATTATTGTAACTATAGGTTTTTATTATCTAACCTTTTCTTGCTGTCCGTTCTATGCTTTACTTGACTTTATATTCTCATTAAAAAGGTTATGCGCGAGGTAATAAAATATATAACGTTTTGTTATTTATTATGACAGTTATACGGGATCAACAATTTTCATTTAACTTGTTCTTACCGTAAATTGAAGAGAACGAGATTGTTGTACTAATTGATAATTGCACGCTTTTATTAAGGCAGTACAAATAACGAACTATTAGACGGCATTAATCTTAGGCTAAGGTATAACTGTACGCAATTTTTAATGTAGTACCTGTATAATTGATGTTAAATAAATAAGTTAGATATTTTTTATTCTGTTTGAAAAATATAATTTCATTATATTGTAAAATATTTTAATTTTAGATGGATGAGTTATCAAAAATCAGTTAACGTTATTAGCTAATATACAGGGTGTTTAATAAGTACCGCATCATAGGAGATATTACCAAGTGAAAGGACACATTTAAAATGTAGTTTATTTTAGATTTGTAATTTACAAAAAAACAATTTGTAATTTCTAAGGCTATATCTTAACTTTGAAAATATTTTTATATATACTTTCATATGTATATTATCATGTGTAATTATTATGTCACTAAATATATCCTATATGATTCGTGACTTATATATATATAAATATTATGTATATTATATATAATTCTCGATCTATATTTTTGATAACAGGCGTTATAAATGACTTATATTTTACTGATACGATAATTTGTAATTTGATGGCCTTCAAGTAATGATACTTTAGTTTTAGATAATTACTTATCTCCTTATATTACATCTTACTATGTATAAGATATATAGCGTGGATAAATATTGTATGAAAAAAATAATCAGTTTATTAATAGTTATACATACCTTATAATATACTTTAATTTTTAGTATTGTGAGTATCAGAACAGAAGAACAATAAAGAGGGGGTGGGGGACACCTATTTAAAATACATGGTACTTTTCTTTTGTATAGATTTACCTGAAGAGTATTTGAGCAACGTCAATAAACCCAGTCATGATCTTTTCCGAAAGCGATTTCAACACTTTCGAGACGACAAAGTTTTTCAAACAGTCAAAGGAATTGCAGGTCTTCTTGCTAAAAATGGTGAGCTCTTAAACTTTGGTAAATATTTAAATTCTATTTCTTAACGAATATTATATGCATTTATTCATTCTCACTATGCATACACTTGAATTAGTTAATAAACTCAAAATACTATTTAGCTAACACAAGTTTTTGGGAAATTCTGTTTTCTAGAATTTTCTTCACTAGTTAATCTGTAATTAATAAACATAATTTAAATTTTTCAGAATTTTTACTTACTCTTAATTAATATATAATCATAGCATTATCTTAAGATTTTTTTCAATTACTGAAATATATGCATATAATATATAATATGGGGAGAATAATTATGGTTGTTATATGCATTATTTAAAAAATCTATCTTTTATATTTTCTAGTTGCACTGTTAATGGCAATTTTATAAAAAAAAACTAATACCAAAATTCCAAACATTTAGTGCCAATATATAGCATTAGTACAAATACAAAAAATAGCACTAATCTTTATGCGAAAGTGGCATTAGTTTATACGCCATAATTGGCATTAAAATTAGTGCGTAAAAAATGCACTACAATGTTGAAATAATGGCATTAGAAATAAGCTGTTTCACTTCTAATGCCTAAATATTGATGTAACAGCTAATGCCATAGGCTTAGCATTAGAACTTTGGAAAGCTTTTAAACAGAACCAAATATAATATTAAAATAAATTATATATGTATTTAAATGACGCACAATGCATATAATTTACATAAAATAATAACAGGTGCATCTCTGCTGAAGGGGGTTAGGTAGATTTTCCCGGTCAAAAAGAGACGGGCGACACAACAAATGCGTCGACGTCAAATCAAATAGAGATGGCTAATATTTGAATTATTTTAAAATCGCGTATTTCGTCAGACCAAATGTTGACAAGACCATATCAATGCGTCAAATTAAAATTAAATGTTTACAAAATAATTATATAGCACATTTAAAGATTATAATGTTAACTGGGAGTTGATATTTATGTATTGTGGCATCTTAAATTAAAGCCTTTTGTTTATGATGTATATAAATACATACACAATTAAAAACAATTATCCGTAATGCAAACTAAACACCTATCATATGCATAAAATAGATAATAGAGCTGAAAATTAACTAAATTTAATGCATTAGAGCGTAATATTTTCAGACTAGTACTAGCATAAATACACCAATAACTTAAATATATATATTTATTATCCTATATAATAATTTTGATACATATAATATTTTTAAAATAATTTAGTAAGTATATAAAATGGTTAACTTCGCTTGAGCGTAATTTATTTTGCACATATATATTAAATTTTGCAAAGTTACCTTCATATTGCTGAGGTGTTACATAACATACATAACTACATTACATAAAACTGAAATCTGATTTAATGCAGCAATAATAAGAATACTAATGCTGCAATAATAAGAATAAGCTTATATGCTACAATAAATAAATATTAGTTCAGTTGTCTCGAGTTAAATTACTGTATCTATATTGGTAGCTAATTAATAGTGTGAACATAATTATACAGATTCTATATAGAAATTTTAATTTTAAAATTCATTTACATTTCAAAAAGTATGTAGCTATGGGGAAGATTAGTATCTATCTTATAGCCGGAAGTATAGCTTGCTGATATTTTTTATAGCAGATAGATAGACTGATGATATTTGCTATAGCTATGAACTATAGTTAGGAAATGCTATTTTTATTTATTTTCTATAGTTAATAATTAATTTCTAGTTTATAATAATGGTAATTTATGGTAATAATTTGTAATATGGATAATTGTTTATAATTTTATATGTATAAACATACATACACAAAAGGCTTTAATTTAAGATGCCACGATACATAAATATCAACTCTTAGTCAACATTATAATTTCTAAATGCTCTATATAATTATTGTCAACATTTAATTTTGCTTGGACGTATTTGCTAAACTTTGACTAAAAATGGATTAATATAATAAGTACTAATCGTCAAGATTGCATAAATCAGACATAAGAAAATGTTAGCTATTGTTATATGTAGCTGTTAACAAGTATATAATACTGAAGAAATACACCATCAAACTATATTCAAAAAAATTATTTTGAAAATGTAGTGAAATAATTTGTATTTTTGTTTTACATTAAAACTATTATCGATTAGATTATAGGCCACCCTGAAAAAGAAAGTTCTGTTTTTAACTACTCTTGATAGACAACATTGAAACAATAATTACAATTTAATAGCTCATCATCCAAAACGAATAAGGGGATTCGTTTTAGTTTGGAGATCTTCTGGTCGAAGATCAGGCAGACCTTCAACCCTCCCACGTTGAATTTTGCCCCGAGTTCTTGTAACAGATCAGCCATTTTGTTGTCGATGTCTACACCAGGCCTGCTTTGAAGAAACTCATCCACCATTTAAATAATAAATAAAATAATCCGTTATAGTTATTATCATGTTTCAGACATTATCAAATTTTTATAAATCGAATTAATAGGCCACTTCACAAATGGTTAGATTAGAATTGGCTTGACATTTTTTTAAAATACTTATAGACATCGTAAGTCCAATAAAATATTTTGAAAGGTCAATGGAAATCATAAACATTTTAATATTAAAGCAGGTTAACATCATTTTTATATTTTAACTGACATGTTTTCTTCTTTTAGAATAAAAAAAGTTTTAAATAAGTTTTATTAATACATTTGACAATTCAAAATATTCGTTTCATAAATTAAATATAAAAATAAATAACAAATAACTCTGGATCTTACCTTCGAGTAAGGGTTTTATCCCCATTGGAGCGTCTTTTTGATGGATTTAAATCTTATGACTCCGTTAAAAAATCTTCCGGAGAAAAATGTAAATAACAGAGTTTCGCTTTCTTGACTTTCTCTTTTGTAAATTCTTGATCGTCTCTACGAACTCGCCAGTACCAATCTTTGAATCGTTCATTTTTTGGAAAACTATGAATCGATATATCAGGAGATTGTGAATTCAAGTAACTTTTATAAAACGATTTGCCGCCAATAGCACAACACGTAGAAGTCATTTTTTAAACTCAAGAAAGGGAGGGAAAATTCAGGTTTATGTGACCCTACATAAATGTGAAGTCCCTGTGAGCAAAAAATATTATTACTTATCAAAATATGGATCGACAAAGCCACTACTTAATATATATTAGAACCCTTGATTATTTATGATACTTCCCCCATAACCATACCTCCACAAATCTATAATTTGTGATTTCTATTGTAGTCCAATTTTAATAGTGGCCACTAATGTATGCCAAATTTAGGCCACTCTGGATGTGTCCTATCCCGTTAAGGAGTTCTTGATCGCATATATATATATGACATAAATTTGACATTATAGAACTAATGTTAAGATTAGACATTAGATATTGAACAGTTTCGCATTAGTATATAATATGCCTCTCATCGTTTAGGCACTAGATTGAACGCATTAAAAGTATACTAACAAAATCGGCGATTATTTGGCATTAGCGCAAATGCCATCTTCAACTGTCAAAAAAAGACCCTTACTCAAATTCTAATATCAAAAGACACATTTCAAGTTAAATTTGGGCCTTAGAATTTAAAATTAGGCATTAGAAATTTTACACTGTAGAAGAATGTTTATAAACTATTAATATTCTTTGACTTTTAAATGTTAAAATTATTATATTATTTCAGGTGCTGATATTGACTTGGTGCTGGATACGTGTCGGGATCTCATGTCAGAAAATCCGGCTTGCTTTAACTCGGCACTTTTTCTTTTCAATGCTTTCCTGGAAGGCTTTGTTGATGGAGTTATTAACAAAAAAGGTCAGTTTAAATTCTTTGAAGAAATTAATTGAACTTTATGCATATTTTTAAATGTTTAAATATTGTGGTAAACAGTTACCTAATTGCCTGAAATGTATATGTTAACAAAAAATATGATAAATTAATTCTGTCAATATTTTAAATTATTGATTCAACATCTTTATAGAATAAGCTGTCTTTAATAATGTTATTATGTTTAAACTATACATTCTTTAAGAAATATAGTTAATAAAATTTAGAATATGCGAAGAATAGATAATGTTGTGTAAAACTTAGTATATTTATATATAACGTGAAATAATTGATTAAACATTGGAATTATTAGAATTATGTCAGTGAAATATAAACCTGTGGTATTTTTAGTTAATGAATTTTCTGATTCGATAATGCTGAAATTAATTAGAAAAGTCTATCTTACTAGTTAATTTTCTCTCAATTTGAATTTGATGAAATAGGAAAACTTCGAATAAATAGAAATGTGATGTTGACATTATTAAGGAGAAATCACCACCATTCTTTTTTCACATCGTGAATCTGTGCGTTCCATTGTCCTGAATGCCTCATGCGGTAGCTCTGTATTATTATGTTTGCTGGATAGTGTGGAAAGTTTTTAAGCATCGAGTTGTACTCCTCGAATTCTGCTGTTTTTGTTGTTATAAATAATTAACAAGGTAATTACTTAAAATCTGTCCCGAAATGTAGGTGTGGTATGTAGGGATGTGATATCCTTTTCTACGGTTTTCTACAATTATATCTTACACGTTATGGCCCCACAATGGTTCTTACTATGTAGAACTAAACTATAATCAACATTTATTTTATGCGTGAAAAGTTCTCAATCTCAAGTTATTCTTTAAATTGTGTAACGTCTTGTGACTAGACGTAGGTGTATGTAAATATAGTTGTAAATCTTGCGCTTTTCTGTATAATGAGATATAGATTTAAAATATTATATTTTAATGTAAAATTGTTTGTTGTTGCGAGGGTTCCCCAACATTATTAGTTTACTTGTCTTCTAGAAATTGGTGTGAATGCGAGTATTTAAAAGACAAATCCACAATATAGTCGTTCTATTTCGGCACTCATTTTGTATATTCTATTTTTGCAGGTTATTTAAAGACATCTGTATGTTAAATTTTAACATTTCTCGTTTTTCTTATTTCAAAATAAAACTCAATTGCAATTGTGCTTATGATTTATTTTGATAATAAACTGCCAATATTTTTTTTACAATTTGCAACATGAGAATGTTTATTTTGGTTAAAACAACACACTCATCGCAGTTAAAAGTTTGTTAATTTTCCAATAGTGTTTAAACAGAATCGGAATGAATTTCCATATTTTAAGTACGCAGTTATATTATTATTATTATTATTGGCCTCCTTTGAAATCTTGTTATCGTTTTCACGGTATTTTCGTTCTTTTATGACTTGTGTTTATAGATTTTAGACTTACAAGATTTACTGACCTGAAATTTACGCGACAATAATGTTATCTTGTGTCATACATACACAACCCTACCTAATGTTATAATATATTGTGGTAACATGTGCTGAATGCAGTCATTCCCTATACTCTTAACATGATCAGATACTCGTATTTCTTACCATGAGTTCTTCCTAATATCCTTGATTTAAGTGATCATAAACTCTATAAGATATGTTTTATATTTTCAATTTTGATTTTCCTGTATTACTTTTGTCGCTGTTATGTTGGTAAAATTAAATATTTTATTTAATGTGTTATATGTTAAATTCGGTAGAATATTGATTACGTTTATTTAAAGTTTATTGATTTGTCTTAAATACCTATAATTCGTAAACTGATGTGAATGTAATAGAGATTATTTGATTGTTAAAATGTATATTATATGGGTATAATATAATTCGTGTAGGATATATTAAATATATACATATTAGTATATATATTAGTATGCTGCGAACCATAATATGAATACCAACAAATATTTATTACTGTAATATTATGTAATATGCTTTTTTATTTACGTATTTAAAATTACAATCATAGTAGTTACTGTTGCGTCTTGTTATACTTTAGTAAATAAACTACCTTATTTATTTACAGAACAATATTGGAATCATCACGAATTTTCTGAGTAAGTTTTATTATAATTTAGAACTAATATCTATGCATACATGTTTGTATTATGCTTGACGATTTTAAATTATGGTATAATATGCATTAATTATGTTAAACACAATCAACTAGTAATTATACTTTAGGTAAAGGTCTTTTGTGTTGTACAAAATCGTATTTATTAGTGTCCACTGCTATATTTATTTGCTAAACATTTTTTGTACTATCACCCTTTTTGATATACCATACAGTTCGGTACTTTCCGAATTCATGACTGGTGGTTACTTGGATCGTACAACAGTATTACCTACCACTGTAGGAAAGGTTGAACCAAGCGCATGGAACCCAGTAGGTCCTGAGAGCATTTCCATGTGGACCAATGAAATCACAATTGGTGCTCCCCACCTTTTCTCTGATGTTGCCTCCTCCACTTCACTTAATACTACAGAGCGAACAGCCAGGGAGTTGCGTACCAATGTTATGACAGTCTGTCTTGTTCTGGAGATGATCGCCGTTCTTGCAAAGGTTGTCCTTCTTTAATACCCAATATTATAATAGTCTTTATTATTTACAAAACCACTATACTATCACTAACATTTAATAAGTTAATAGTAACTATTTGCTACCGTTAATAGTAATGAATCTACAACTAACATAGTAAAATAGATAATATGTTACAACCAAAGAATTTGTTTTCCTGTCAGATTAGACAGTAAAAACACTGTTTTGTATTGTTTAATTACTTATCGAAATAAATATTTTACGTCTTCTGTCGTCAAGGTCAGATAAAATCTTTCCTATGGATAATGGTTTTTTTTGTGGAATTATTAATTAACTATTTGCTACCGTTAAAAATAATAAATCTACAACTAACACAGTAAATTAGATAATATGTTACAGTGAAAGAATTTGTTTTACTTAGGTAGATTAGACAGTATATATATGTATATATTAAATTGTATTGTTTCAATACTTATTGAAGCCAATATTTTATAGTCTTCTGTTGTCAACGTCAGATAAAATCTCTTCTATTCTTCTATGGGCAATTGTTTTTGAAAATAATTTTAAAAATTTGCTTTAGTTTTGTTTTAATGCTATATAGACATCAGTACTTCTGTATTATATGTATATTACCTAATAACAGTGACGATTTACACCATTAGGAATTATTACTTGGCCGCCTTTTAGCTTTACTATATGATAATCTAAGCGAACTAGAAAGTAACTGATTACTCCCCCCACATCCTTCCTGTATTCTCTTCGACAGCTGTATCCCCGTCAAACAGGCCCCCATGGGGACTCTCCTCTCCTCTTGAAGGTCCTTTTCCCGGTGCTTAGTAAGGCGGACGAACGGCCTGCATTGGTGGGACACACAGCTCGCAGATGTCTGGAAACTATAGCTCACTCCTGTGGCTATGGGTAGGAATCAGTCTACCTCTCTTTTTTAAACTACATTTTTTGGTTTATAAGTTGTGGGCGAATTGTGTGTTCTATTCATAGCAGCATATTATTCTGCTGTGTCCAACAGTGTAGTTATATACTACCCTGGAGTGCTCACAGTAGGAAAATGTTGTACCTTATAAAGCGTATTCAACCGCTATCATGTGGTAGGTTGTAATTTAGGTATTCATTATACGAGATAATCTCACCTGGTTGTAATTGATTCTTATCGAATCATTTCCTACAGTTAATTAAGTAAAAATTGTGCTGTTATAATGTTCGTGTTATATAATAATTAGAAATTTTCTATCTTTATTAATCATATTTTTAGTGTTTTAACCATTTCATTGGATCTACATCATCTTAAAGTAGTATTCCTTAAAATTGCTAACTACATTCAATAAATTATATGTAGGCATATTGATGTTTCCTAAAATGTAACATTATTTTCATCTTTATATTTGAGACTAATCAAGTGTAAAGGAATTCTATAATACGAATTGTATATCAAATAAATAAACTGGGAGAAAATTGAAGTAATACTTCCATAAGTGGATGCAGTGTTGCCACAAGCTGCGATTATTATTGCACTGCGATTTTCTGGGCATTTCTGCGATTCTGCGATTATTTTGACAATACCTGCGATTATTTAGTTACCATTGTAAAAAAATAAAATTTGGTGTATATTTCGTTTCTGCCCAATATTTTGTTTGATTCGTATATACAATATAATGTCTTATTGCAGAATGATCGGAAAAGAAGCCCACATGTGTACTTGATGTACAGTACAAGTATGACAACTTACCCATGCACATATGATGAA
>JAYRBW010148410.1:0-14525 GCA_036023295.1 Invenusta paracnida | reverse complement strand
GATTTTAGTTATAATTTACGCAATAAATATCGTTGAATAATAATTTAATTTTTATTGTTGAACGGAGTTTTAGCATAATTTAAAATGCATAAGACGATTTTCATGTAGGTATATTTATAAAAAGGATATTATTTGAAATGTTCACAAATTTATTCACATGTAGAAATTTCATAACGATTTGTTTTATTTGTATAATTTATATTATATACTTAATTGCGTTGTAATACATAAATAATTCATACATAATAGTTATAAACGCATTTATAGGTATTTATAATGGATATTATTTGAAATTTTCACATGTTTATTCATATGTATTTAAAAATATACATGTTATTATTATATAAAAACAGTCTCTTAATCGTGCTATTTAAATATGAATAATCTTTGATTGTTTTCACTGGAATTGAAACAACATTAAAAACAAAACTAGCAAAACCGAATATAGCACGAAGTATTATACTTGTATATATATATATATAGTTTCAGGGATGTTCCAGTTTTTTTGTCAGTGCGGTCGTGATCATCATTTTGGGACATTTTTTTCAATGAAAGTCCTTTATTTGACTTCGGTATAACAAACACATTTAAAATGCATTGGAATTTCTAAAACGATTCCAAATAATAGATAATTTTCAGATAATCAATCAAAATTAACTACACAAAAATTTCTGTGGCAAAATTTGGAGATATTGAAACTTCTGTGGGGGCAGTACGACTATCCCGATCCCCTTGTATACATCCATGAGTTTGCTATTTTTTTAAATTAAATATATAAAACATTATATCGTATAATAATTTGCGTGCTAAAATGTAAATATCTAATATATTCCCCATACGTACGTTATTTATAAACAAATATATATGCATATTTTAATTTATATAACTATAAAAACAGGAAAACAGTTTAGGTTATTATATTGTATATTGACCCATTGACCCATCTACTTTATTGTGGAATGTTAGCTATTGGCAATCGATCACAACAAGTTTACCAAAAGATAACTTAAGCTTGTTAGTTGCAGCATGGATAGGAATGTCTCGATAATAATATAATGTTTATTATCTGTATACCTACTAGTTTTTATACTCTAATATATAATATGAACGAACAAAAACAAATTATGTATTTTGGGTTCATATGCTATTGTAGGTAGTAGCTGAGTGGTTAGAGCGTCTAGTCTGTGCTGGTGTTAGACATTGTTTAAGCGTGTTATTGACAGGAAGGTGAGCTAACTGTGTGATTGACTAAGTCACTGAAACAACTCAAGGAGGATTGGAATTTCCTAGAGCGATTGAAATATTTTGTTTCTCTGTTATGCATGAAAACCATGCTCTGTAGGTCGGATATAGATAGAGTAACAATATAGGTAGCTGTTTATTATTAAAATCCCTTAATTTTAATTTACTAATCTGGTCTAGTCTAGCCTTTTTGAGTATTTAATGATTTGGAACTATAATAACAATAGAAATATTACAGATTATTAAGTATTCAGTGCTTTATATTTAGGTATTATTTATGATGCCATTATGTATATTTTATTTTATGCAAAAAAATGTACTCTTAAAGTATTAGAAATAAGTGTAAATTTTAATATTTGACTCCTAAATATTGTATTTTCTAATTAATTTGCTTTAAGATAATAATTTTAAGTGAATAGTATAACTAAATATTGCAACGTTATTTTTCATGAGAACATTTTGCTTCATAAATATTTGTTCCACAAGTTTTTTTATAAGTCTCCTTTAATAATCTGACCTATTTTGTAATAATATGCATAAAATAATCATCGCACACTATATATTTATAGATAGATAGCTAGTTAGTTACTTGCATCTAATATGCAAAAATAAGGTCAATGCTAAATATAGTCTTTCAATGAATGCATTATGAAATAATCTTTCTATAAACGCTTCTCTCATTACATGCACTTTATGTTAGAATACAATAATTCCTGTATAAATGTGTATTTATTTACTTGTATTAACACCAACAACAAATTGTTATTATATTTATCAACAGAAATCTAATAATATATCCAATTTGTAATGGCTCTGTACATGTTTGTAAATTATATATTGACGTCACTGACATTATTGTATAATATTGTTTCTACAAGCTTGTGGTGTGTGGTGTGTATATTTTCTTCAACTACAATAATTTAAGATAATATTCAAGTTATGCAAATGCAACGAAATAAAACTGGTAATATCTTGAAACTTTTTTTTGCACGACATAAATTTAATTATAAGATATCTATGAATATAAATGAATATATTTAAAAATATCTAAATAAAACAATTTGTATTTTATTAATATGGCTTATAGGTAATATCTATAATACTACTATTTATACCACCGATATCAGTAGATTTCTATTTAATTAGCAATAGATTCTCAATGTTTAAACTCCTATTCTAAGCAGTAGATTATAATTTAATCTACTGCAAAAATATAGGAAAAGTTTTATTAAGGAATGGAGTTAGCAACTATGTATATATGTATATACATAAACCAATGACAGGAATAAAGTTAGCAACTATGTATATACATACACCAATGCCAGGAATAAAGTTAGCAACTAGGTATGTATATGCATAAACCAATGACAGGAATAAAGTTAGCAACTAGGTATGTATATGCATAAACCAATGACAGGAATAAAGTTAGCAACTATGTATAGTATATATACATAACCCAATAACTAAATAAGAATGTCTCATCAATTGAAAATATGTTTCTAATTGTTATTAATCACGACGGAAAACGAACAAGATGTGAAGTTTCCACTAAATAAATTATTGTAATCAGCCCCTGAATTTCCTGATAGTATCATTTCTTTAGAATTGGTTGAATTGATAGATAGGTATAGAATTTGATGTATTCGAGCTATTCAGACATCGTAGTGCTGAGGTGATTTTTTCCTGGAAGGAATTCATCTGAATGTATGCTTGGTCTGCATCGGATACATGCCCGATACGTTTCCGTGTAACTTCATTTGGGATGCCAGCGGATAACATCCTGGTTTTTCCAGTTCTACGTAAGCTTGTGTTCGTAAAGCCATCCGGTTTTTCAATTGAAGACATCAACTGCTTTATTATTTTTTCTAATTGATGAATTCCCAGAGCTATATTCTTAAACCATTGAGTTGTTTTTGGGTTTACGATAGGGCTTAAAAGAAGTGATTTACAGTTGCCTTTAGGTCTGTGTTCAATCAGTTTATTATATAGCAATACAGGGCAACGTTCTGAATTAGCAAGGTTTTTTTTAATGTAAATGCATTTAAGTTCAAGTCTTGCTTGCTTAAATACCGAAATGTCTAGTTTTCGACACATTTTCTTTGTATCTTAGTTTTTCCTCACCGTCTATGGTTACTAATTGAACTTCATCGCTCTCTGCTCCATAAGTGAACGATTTAAGCTCGCTTGATGCTCGTAAACCTGCTTTCAGAGTTAATACATAAATAAAGGTATTTTGTAGTTGGGTTGATGTAGACATTCCCAGTGCACCTTGCGTCCAAAGTTTGTTTTCATCTTCAAAGCTGATCATTTTAATTCGTTTAAGTTTCTTTTAAATTACCTTCTTTCGCACTGATTCTCATTTCAGCATCCAAAATTTGTCTAGCTTCTCGAATTTCATTGTCGCTGAAAAATGACCAACTCTTTTTGAAATTAATATTAAATTAATGTTGTATCATGGCAAACAGTTCTTTCAATGTCTTAGGAGGATATTTCTGACCATTGATCTTTTTTACATTGTCAATAAAATATTTTAGGCAAAAATTCACGTCGCTAGAGTTCATTTCTTCTACATCCTTCAATACTTTCAATTCACCATCCAAACGTACCCTCCATTCTCACAACCATGACCTGAAGAGTTTCATTGCTTATGCTTCTTTCTTTTTTGTATTAAAAGGAATGCTTTCTTCTACGTGCTTCATAATTTCTTCACTAGCCGCATGTCTTGGTTGCATATCATCATGTAAAATGCTGTCTATATCAATATTTATAATGTCAAAATCATCCAAAAAATTGTCTTCAATTACCGACGTCATATTACACTCTCTAAAATTTGACTGAAAAATTTGAAATTATTCTAATAAATTCAAATAAAAATTTAATATTTTTTATATCGCTGGTATAAATAAGATTAACCAAATGATTTTTGTAGTTAAACATTGAAATCAATTCGTGCTACGCACACGTAGATTATCAACGTTTAACTCCTCAAATCAGTTAGGTATTAATGCTGAACTACATGCAGAATTTAAAAGAGTGAACACTCTTTGCATAATCACTCTATGTGATGATTATAATATGATGATTATTAATGAGTAATATAATGAATGATGATTATATAGAGTAATTATACAAAGAGTGTTCACTCTTTTAAATTTCGCATGCAGTTCAATACTATTCTTTACCTACCAAAAAGCTTATGCAAAATATAATTTTAAGAACTGAGAGTAATTAAATCGTGTATGCAGTAAAACAGTTTGAGATATTGTTTATTGTAGACAACTTACGTATGTTAAAATTGTATGAATATTAATAGGTATTTGTTCTTAAAATGAATTTAATCAAAATATTGAATACTACTTTTTCCCTACTCATTTACATCAAATTTATTAAAATAAAACGATTTTTCATATACGACGATTTACAGCGCGATGTATATGAAATCGATAAGAGTGAAAACACTTTGTATAATCATTAGGTACTCTATGATACTAAAAGTGTTCACTATTATCGATTTCATATACATCGCTTTGTAAATCGTCGTATACAAAAATCGTTTTATTTTAATACATTTGATGTAATTGGGTAGCTAAAAAGTAGTATTAACTTTTTCTATTAAATTAATTTTAAAAACAAATATATATATTCATACAAATTTAATATACCTACGTAATTTGTCTATAATGAATAATTTATTGCCTGTATATCTCAAACTGTTTTACTACATACACGATTTAATTGCTCTCAGCTTTTAAAACAATATTTTGCATAAGCTTTTGGTAGATAAAGCCGAAATAAATAAATCCAAAGTAGTATTCAACTGCATGCAGCATTTAAAAGAGTGAACACTCTTTGTAAGATTACTCTATCTATAATTAACCTATGCAAAATGTGAAATGTGAAATGCGATAGCGATTTATGGATTATATGAAATGTATTTTTCACATGTTTATTCTTTATTATTAATTTGTAAGTTGTCTAACTGAATTCTCCATATTAAAAAATGATTGATCCTACAATTGTTTTATACATTTAAATATTTATATATACTTTTATATATGTAAATAAACCGATATATGTATGTAGGTATATAAGTAGGGGAATGGTGGGCAAAACGGACCACTTAAGAAAAAATGTATATAAAAAATGTTCAAGTGTATTTTTTTATTTCCTAGATTTTTATATATTTATAAGAAATATAATTTTATTAGTGTCTAAATTTAAACTCAATAGCAAAATGAGATTTTATATATTATTAAATACTTAAATATACTTAGATTCGAAAATTACGAAGGGCAAAACAGACCATTATTATCATCTGTAATCTACCAACTAATTCACATAGAATATTAATAACATTTTCAACAAATAACAAATGTAATATATATTGTTTAAAATAATAAAAAACTATTACAAATATGTAACAACTGTAAGTACAAAAGTTTTTTATGTAGCATGTGCTAATCGATGAAATAGTAATACCCATACAAAAAACATGTGTTATGGATAAAATAGCGAAACATTTAAATAATAAGTAGTAGATATATTTGTAAGTAGCCTATACAGGTCCCTAATGAAAGTTACAAACATAGTTCACAAACAAAATATTGTTCTTTTTGTGTAAGTCCAGCGCATAATTCGTGTACCCATCGATTGCAAACCGAACATTGTATCCATCTATCTCCTTTTCGCGACTCAGAATAAGTACCTTCACAATAAAAACAATAATCTTCTTCATATTGTAAGTAGCACCTGCACCAGATGGGTTATTTAGCTTTTTTCGTTTAACAGTTGTTGATTTATTTTTTGAGCAGCTTGCAATTGGCGAAATAGAGTTATTGAGCTTCTTTCGTTTAACAGTTGATGACTTATTATTTGAGCAGCACGCAACATTTTTTGATTTAATGGTTTCTTCTAATGCTGCTTTGTAGTTGTCGGTTGTTATAACAACTGTGTCCCCCTTGGCTTTCGAATTAGATTTTCGAACTCGTGGAGTTATCACTTTTGGATTATGTCTTTTGGCATGACTGGATACTGAACTGGAAAAATTGGCTGCTGATCTGGGAGGGCTTGCTGTTGATCTGAGACAATTGGTTGCTGATCTGGGAGGGCTTACTGATGATCTGAGACAATTGGCTGCTGATCTGGGAGGGCTTTCTGTTGATCTGAGACAATTGGTTGCTGATCTGGGAGGGCTTGCTGTTGATCCGAGACAATTGGTTGCTGATCTAGAACGGCCTGCTGCTGATCTGCGATGACCTGATGATTGAGATCAATTATCTCTATGGGGAGTCCAGTCACTTCTGCAGCCAAATAATCAATATCTGTGAATATATGACGATTACGAGGGAAAATGCCTGTTTTTCAAATGATTTGATTTTTGTCAAAGGGGTAGCAGATGAGGTATGCTTCACCAAAAAGTGAACTGACGTTGTATATAGTCACGATATGACCAGGGTTCTTGCGAAGAAAACGCTCAATGGACTGGGTGTAATATGTACTGAGAGGTTTCATAAAACCCACATCTAGTGGCTGTAGCTTGTGTGTACAGTGGGGAGGCAAAATTAATATAGTAACATGATTGCGTATTGCCTTCTCAATCATATCCAAATTCTTGGTGTGCGTATTATGTCCATCCATTATGAATAAAACAGGATCTTCAGCAGATAGTCTTTGTAAATGCAATAACATGATCGAACCATTTAGAAAAAATATCCAATTGCATCCATCCTGGCCTATAGGGTGGCAGTGAAATGCAGTTCCAGGAGGTGCCCCATCCTGCAGGTGAATATTCATTCGGACGCGAGGAAATATAATAAAAGGTCGGATATAACTTACACCTGCTGACTGCAGTTAACAAAATACCTCGTTCAGCTGATGTTACCGAGCCTACTTGGCTTTGACCCTTCTTTGCAAATACTTTTGACGGCTTCGTATGGATGTTGGTTACTCCCGTCTCATCCACGTTGTATATCTTGTGAGGTGGGTATTGGTGGTTTGCGTTGACTTAATCTAACAAATCAAAACATTTAGTGACGTTTACTTTGTTGATAGCTCTCGCTCTCGCTCTCGCTGTGGAAGTCGCCTCAGGTGTTTGTAACGAAATGGTTGGATTTCGTTTTCGAAAAGCTTGGAACCACCCCAGTGTTTCGAAAATTACATTTCTTTGACAGAATTTCAAAGTGACTTTGAAAGTTCTTTCAAAGAAATCACTTACATTTCTTCAAAGAAATTACAATTTCTTTCAAAGAAATTTCAAATTTCTGTGAAAGAAAATGCAAGAAATCTAAAAATTGTAATTTTTTTCAAAGAAAGGTAAGTTTCGAAACACTGGGACGCCTTCCCAGCTAACCCAGTTTGTCTGTTGAATGTATGGGGAATATTGTTTTTTTTCGCCAACTGATATGCAATGTACCGGACATCCTTACATGTTAGCCAATAGAAAAGGCCCTGCATATCTACATAGTATATGGTCTATTATCTCCTGTTCTTGTTTGGGGGTAAAGACAGTAGTATAATTTCCAAACGTTTTTTAATCTTCCTTTGCATTTTTGATAAGATATGTAACAACTTTAATTCTACGTAGCAAAGTGGTTTTCGGAATTTCATATTCAGTGGATCGAGGACAACGCAATTGTTTTAATACATTGAATACATGTCCGCGCAGTGGATGCCTTGTTGATCGACATTTGTGATTCCTTATGCTCGTTAATGCAGCAGCCATTGAGTCACTACATAGATGTTTACTAAAAGAACTGTGTACACTTATTCTAGGTATATTATAAGCCTCTGGAGTAATTATGTATCATATTTAAAAGTTTGAGGTTGCGAGAAGCACATAAAAGCATTAAAAAATTAAAAATTAATTAATTAATTTACATTAAAGGGTTGTAAACGCACAAATAAAACGAACTCTGATTGTACTCATCTTTTGACTATTTACTGTACATACTCTGTACTCTATATCGACCTAATATCCACTTGGATAACTCGATATATCTAATATATCCACTTAACTTTTTAAATATTTGGGGAATATATTTTACAATAATTATGTTTGGTTATAATGTCGATGAAGTGGGTTATAGGGCCTTTATTTTATAAAAACAAATAAAGGAGATATCTACGTCAGTTTTTAAATGAGACAAGATTTAGATATGTTAAACAAAACAATTAAATGACTATCACTATGTGTAAAATGTTTTCCGACTTTTGCATCAAGCAAATAGCTGTTTTGTGAAAGCAGGTATTAGTAAAAGCATTATTTATATATCATAGTTACATTATTTATGAGTAGTTCAAAGAATTTATTCATTAAAAGCAAATTATTTGAATATATCATTGGCCTACTTTTATAAATAATGTTTTCGATAAATAATCTCTTTTCATTTAAAAAGTGATGTGGATATCTCCTTACCTACTTTTATAAAATAAAGGTCCTATAACACACTTCATTGACCTTATTACTATAATAAAATTACTAGGGAGTATACTCCCAAAATACACCCATACTTTCACTTTATTACAATTATAACTTATAATTATTTTAAAAGTGACATGAATATATCGGATTTTGTCGAATTATCCAAGATGATATGTGGGATAAGTCGAATTATCCAAGATGATATGTGGGATAAGTCGAGTTATCCAAGTGGATATATGGGATATGTCGAGTTATACAAGTGGATATGTTGGATATGTGGAATATATTAAGTAATCCAAGTGGATAAGTGGGATATACATATAGTGATAATCATGTATAATATTTAAGATATCGTACGAGATATTCATATTATGTAGGTGATAATCGTATATATATTCCAGATATTCACCTGTGACTCCTATCGGTTGCCATATTTCAGAGGATTATTGCGGAGCGGCCTGTCAGGAATGTAACAGAAAGATGAAGCTGAGAAACAACTTTCTCACAGCATTTTTTTCAAAAATTACGTAAATTACGGTACCTTACCAGCTGCGATCGTCTGAGGGAACAGTTACTATCGTCAAGGGAGGGATTTTTTGATAGCCTATCCAAGAATGAGTGCAGTGTTGATGGATACAACTCACGTGGGATACCCACTGGACTTAGGAAGTCAGATAAAGCTAACACTGTTGGCCTCATTGGCCTTGTTTTTCACAGACGAAACAGAATTTTTAAGTTACTTTGGAATTACGTATTCTATGAGTAACTAAAGTAAAAGTTATACAAGTTTTTGTCAATCAATATTATTTGTAAAATATTTTAAGCATATTTCAAATACATTACAAAGGTATCCATACTCCATTTTTGGCATAAGTATTTCTCACGTGTTAGTAAAATGGGATTCTAAAAAATTCTGATCAGTTTATCAAGTTTTATAAATGTTTACATATTACTGGATTCAGCAACGATTTTGATTTAGTTTTTATAAACCACATTAATGTGAATATATATTTTTATATCTAGGTAGTTTGGAATATTTACCTTATTTTTCAACCATATTGTAGTATTTATTTTATTAATTTTTTATCTAAAGTGTAATTACTCTGCTCTTTTTACATAAGTAAGCAAATAAGGTTAAGTAACAAGATGTAGGTTAAGATAAATTCGATATTTTGATTAGGGAAAACTAAACTTGATTTTTTTTATAGGTGGTACATATAGTATATTTAATTTAAACAATAAATTGAATTTTCGGAGAGTAGTAAGTGCGGCATATGTAATGAATGAATAAATGAATGTTGACATTCGACTTAGATTCGACGCCGAGGCTTGACGTCTAGTGTTATCTATCTCCTCAAAAAAATGTACCTTGATTGTTACTTGGGATGTAAATTCCAGTAAACTATGTTAAGCTTTTTGTGGTTAAAAGTTTTATGAATTAGTTTCCTTTTTTGAAGATCTTTTACCAGTAATTCTATCGAGTTAATCTATATAACCCGCCATTGTTCTGTTACGTTTTTTTATGTTAAGTGACGCAATATGTAGAAGTCTGCTGATTACCACTCAATTGATTCGGAATTCACGGTAAATTGTAGTCTATATTAATAATACTTTTACTATTAATCTAATAGTATTCTTATATGTAAGTAAATATCTAGTATAATATGTCTACGTAATTCTCCTTGTAATAATATTGTTAATGTAGCATATTTTAAACTATGTTGTGTCCCTATCTCAGTTCTTGTATCTATTGTATCTATTGTATATCAACTATCAACATATTACCTCCTTGTTTTAATATCTAATGTTGGGAAATTTTTCGCTCCAACTTATAATTTATACTTTTTTTGTATATATATTCATTTTGATATCTTTTGATATATTTAATTTTATTTTATATAAATTCTTATTATCATTATTATTAAAATCAGGATAAAAAACTACAATTTTTGGGAATTCTCAAATACTCTATTTTATATATTTTTACAAAGTTATATATTGTGACCATATATTATCTATTATTTATACAAAAGAAATTAAAACAGCACAATTATTGTAAGAATACATTGGATCTATTATGAAAATGATATTCATGTTCTGTTAAATCTAAATTTAATTGATATATGAAGAGTTCATGAAGTCCTCCAACTAGATGAGAACAATTTTCAATCTCGCTAGCACTGTTAAATATGCAGTCCGGACAGATATCCTATTTCAGTTGACGCCTCTTTCAAGCTTAAAGTATAAATGTTAATTCAATTAAACTTAAGAAGATATCATATTCATAAAAACAGTTATTTTAGATGAAACAAAGGGAATAGGTATACATAGAATAGGGAGTGGTTTAATAAATCAATAAATCAATATGATGAATTATAAACATCACAACTATCCTACGTATCTAATCCAAATTCAGCATATCCGTAAAAACTCTGTAAATATATTCATATATAAATAATATATACAAATTTAAAGTCTCCACACATATCCAATGCCGTATGTTTGTATATGTGTGGATATCTATGTATATTTAAGATTATTGTGGATATTTTTGACATGCGAGTTATACTATGTTTGGATACGTGCGTGAATAGGAAGGAGTGCGTTTCGATTTGTAATCTTTGGAAGCTATTTGAAAATGCATTTAGATACATCTAATATTGCAGAATAAAGAGAAAATCAACAACTTATAAGAAATTTTTGCATATTGATAATTACAACACGTTACAACATTTTAGCTATAATGCTCATATACAAATTAATTATGTTGACTTAATTTTATAACATATTAAGTTAATATAGATCAATGCGAAAGAAAGGGTTAGGACCTATGAGATAAACTGAATCCGTGTATAGTATATACATATTTATACTTGAGCAAGTATGAAATGAAACAATACCTATTGAGTTAAAGTCGAAGTTAAATGATATAGATCTACACACATATTTTAAAGAAAATTTTCATTCAGCTGATAAGAATACAAATGAAGCCTCTTTTGCAATTGTGAGCATATAATTCAAACAATTCAATGCTTATAATATTGGTACTTTAGGTACTAGACTGATACTACTAGCATATACAACTATAAAACAAAATACCTATGTACACCTATAAAGTTACTCAAGCGGAACAAATTGTAAGAATTGTGTGCAAGTTTATCTGTAGATGAAACCGGCTTACAAAATGCGTACGTACGTATGTATTTTATTTAATAACGACACTATAGGTGAACTGCATATAGCTTGACTGCAAAGGTATTGTGTTACGTGCATATAGCAGAGCAAAGTTAAAATAGTGGACCATTTTATCAATGCAGATTTTTCTGAATAGTTTTATACTGATCATATTTATATATGCTCTTTTTGACTTAAACACGCATCAAAAGTAGTGGGTAATATTTGGGTGAGTTCGGCGCTTTTATTATTTCACCTGTTCCGCATGGAGTATTGGGCAATTATCAATCGACTACTAGGGGAGTATGGCCGATATCACATCTGTTTTGTGTTGATTCTCTTCTTCAATCTCATCCGCATAAACAATTCCTTTCTGTCCTACTCGCTTACTACTCGTCTCCCAAAGATCCTCTGTCTCACACAGGAGTCATGGCTGGCATTGAAAGATGTTCGCGGAGATCAAGACATCAGTCACCTCTTTGTCAACCGAACTCCCGCCATCAACAACATCGTGTTTCCGGTCAATGGAACACTCCCAGCACCAAAGGGCTGTCCAAGGTATGAAAGGAATTCTACTGAAGCACCCTGTCCGTACTGGGTCTACGACATATCGCAGTCCGGATTTACATTGGCCGTAGAGGTAAGTGTGGGTAATTACTGCCAATCGATTAAGAAAACATTTGTGGTTAGGTATGTACTACACTTAATAACACTAAATTTTCTGTCACATTCTGTCATACATTTGGAGTATATTCTTGACAAACTTGCAAATGTAAATTTTAAAAAATTTGCCTTTGGAATTATTCATAAACTCTCTCTTAGAATATTTAATATTTAAAATTTAAGTTGATGTTTATAATATTTGTATATTTATAGTAAAATGTGAATTTTACTACAAGTTATCCCGGCTAAATCAAATGCGTATAACCTATTACTTTTGCTTGTACAAGTAATTTTAAGTTAATATTAATGAAAAAGTGATACAAAGATATATAGCATAAATAAATATAACGATGTTTTGACTATATAAAAAAATCGTATAAATTCAGTTTTCACACCGTAAAAGTTATATCCTTAGAATCAATCAATGCCGACATATAATATAAAAAAATATCTATGGTTAGGTATATATAATAATTCATGAAATAATACATAATTCACCCAATTAAAGTTCCAGCAAGATGCTTGTATATGAAATATTTGTGTGAAAACATTTGAATATACCTACCAAATTATTTATATATGAGAAATGTTATAATGTATATAGAGATACTGGAATATTATACACTCGTATGATATTTATCTGAATAGGTATATAGGCACTTAACAAGTAACAAACTTTAATTTAACGTAATTTCCCTATTTGCTTAGCAAAATATTCAATATTATGTATACCTACATTTATACATTATACACATAATATATTTAATAGTTATACAAAACCGATAAATTGTAGATATTTTCTCCATATGTGCATGTGCATGGTTCAAAGACAAATTTGTTGTATAGTTATAACTGACAGAAATTATATTTAAAAAAATGATTTTCACTCACATGCCTTTTTAAACGATATTAATAAACATTTATTAAATTTCTGTTTTTCAAAATATTTTATATTTTTTTATGTAATATTGGGTCAACATGAAATAAATTACATTTTTTTAAATCAAAGTATATTTTCATAGTATATTTTTATGTCTATTCGGACATATTATTCTGTTAATTATAATCTGTTTCGATGACTCATCAGCTAATATAATTGGAAGGATGATATGGTAGCAATATATTTTACCTTATACTATGTATATAAATAGTCTGGATCATAGAGTACACATTACTCTAAGTATAATTACTCTATGGTCTGGATAATAAATTTTCTCTGTGTACTCTCACACCTATATACTTGCTGTTACGCTATGTACACTTGTGTGTTAGACTTACATTCCTTAATTACATACTAGGCAACTATAGGTATTGTGTTCTTACTTTGCTCACAATAACATGGGCGATCATAATAAAAATTTAGATGCATAGAGATTAAAATATATAGAATGTATAGAATTGTTTTAATTACAAAATTTTACAAAACTATTTTGTTTTCGTGTTGACCTATACTTATATAAAAAAAGAAAATGTTTACGAACAAGAAAATTGAACGTGGCATGGAGTAGGTCTACTAACATATTATGTAGGTATCACGTAAAAAGCTCATGACAAATTGCTATAATTGTTGTTTTGAAAATTTAATTTGCATTGTTTGGTAATGGGTTGTTTTGGACAAGTTTGTTAGAAAAAATACTACTGCATTAGATATATACTAGCGAATTACTGTATGGACCGAATATATTATAATTTTATTATTATTTGGATGACCAACATTTTTAGAAACCTCGTTTTGAAGTTCATGTTCAACCTAATTATCTTTCTTATTGATAATATTGTAAACTGCTCAAACAAATTTGCTTACTATGTTGTCCCATAATTCATTAAAAATTATGTACAAATGAAAGTAATGGATTAAATTTTATTGTATATATATAAAATAATAATTATATTATAAACTATATTATAACCCCCCGTATATCACATTTCTACAATAATATACAAATAGACACAACTCTTAAATAACAATAAACATTTATCTTAAATATTTCAACCCTATTCATACCTGCATTTCTACGCATGCCAG
>JAYRBW010148399.1:0-14525 GCA_036023295.1 Invenusta paracnida | reverse complement strand
GCGATACAATCATGTATGTTATACAAATAATTATACTTCTGATTATAAGAGGGTAGTGGGGGAGGGGTTTACATTTTATTGCATTTAATTGTGAATTGCAGGAGGTAACCAAATCGCCTCCAAATTTCCTGAAATCCGGAAATTTCCAGACTTTTAGGATCCTGTTTAAATGTTTTAGTTTAAAATTTTGTTTAAATGTGTCTATATTTCCTTAAACGGTCTTTAAAATAGTCTAAATGTTAAAATGTTTTCAATTACTTTTAAAATTTCAAACCGTATTCTATTAAAGAGCAGTACAGCCCGCATATATATGGGGGTAAAGAGAATAATACAAATGACCCAAAAGAACAAAGCAATTTAAACGAACCTGTACACGTTGTCTTTGATTGAAATGAGATCGTAGGCCATCGATTGGAAAGTGAGATCATGAAGGAGGGGTGTAAGGGGATCGAATCCGCGATCAAGAACCAGGAGCACCGACTGGTCTTTGTAGGGGCCCTGAGATCGCAGCGTGCGGAGGTAAGAGAAACAATTAACTAGAAAATACGACAATTAGGATAAGTTGGCTAGTTCTATATTATTATTGATCCCAATGAAATAAAAAAATCAGTACACAATTAAAGCAACTAAGAAAGGATTACATTATTACTAAAATGACCAATGCTTTTGACTATTAATTATCTCGACGATGTTAAGCCTAATACTACTTAGGTTGGTGTATACAACTTTATTGTAAAGAAGTAGTATATTGTCAAGTATAGTAAAATATGCTGTCATTAATGTTTATGAATGAAAATATTTGTAAATATGACTTCTTGCCCTCCATTTACTGCTTATTGTATGCTTATCTTTGTTAAACAGGATCTCTGGACAATCCCAATTACCTTATAATCATTTTATTGCGTTATGACAAGACCATGGTGTATTTGTTATATTGCATAAATCGACGTACTTTGTGGAAATAGAATGTTTAACACAATTCTGTATGAAATATCCATCTCTTTAATAAGTAATAGTCATTAATGTAATATATACCTACTCATGAAATAAAAATCTTTAAAGTACAATCCATTTATAGGTAATATGTTATATCATTAAGACAGAAAACATATAATCTTCACTATACCTCGCCCATATCTGGCTCATCCTCCTTATACATTCTCAATTTCTGCCGTAGAAGTTCCACAAATTCTGCATTCTTTTCTGATCTAAAGTGGGCAATGGGAAGAATGTGTTAAGAGCACTCAGTCGCAATATATATTATAAAGAAATAATTATGTACAAAATACTGTCTTTTATATCTAACTAAGTAAGTTAATAAAATAGGTTATTGAAATAACATGGTATGCTACAGACACACTCACTATGGGAAAGTGGCACATGGCATAATAACAATAAACAAGATAACAAGGTAGCTCATTCGACTCAATATGCGTGGTTAATAAAATGAAACAATCTATATTTTGGTAGAAAATACTGACTAACCATATATAGCCTTTTTGCTCGTCATTCTATATGTGTTATTGGAACAAATAGAGAGATTAAAACGTTTTAAATTATTTTGTGCACAATAGCTATAATAGCTATTGCTTCTATCCAATAATGAACAAAAATATATATAAATATATCATGAAAACGACAAATCGTGTGATACCGCTGTCATCAGATATCTAGGGAGGGGTATCAATAGACGGAAAACTGAGCCCGGCAGTACAAGAAAGTTTCTTACACCTGGCTTACATGGTGATCGAATTACAGATGACTAAAATAAGTGTTAGAATACATACAAAACGTCCAAGATAAGCACTTGCAATAACTAAACTGCACGTTCAAATATAATTTGCGGTCTCCCATGAGTTCATTTCTATTCTATTTAAAGGATAATTATGATGTAATGTACATGTTAACACTACTAACTCCAGAAGTGTAGTGTATTTCCCAAATTAAAATGCTAATGGTTAAATTCAAATAAAATTAACACCTAAAAAATAAAGATTTTAAGCACAAGTTCTAGCGAATACGTAATTTTATAATTTCTGAAAATGTATTGAAATCACTTTGCTTCTTTATAAAATCGATTATATGGAAAACGTCATTTAAAATCGAGCCCGCATTTAAAACAAGACATAGCCAAAAATTTGGTATACATTTTTTATGCCATTTTTTTCAATAAAAATTTAAAGTCCATCTAGTCTTTTGTTATATTTTTCTACAAATAAAAGATTTATTGTTCTTTTGAGCACACATGCTTCTTATCCTTATTTTGAAATCTAATTTGAGCACAGTGTTTGCTTTATGTGAAAGCTATGAGTCTCCTTTTAACATTGTAGGTAGTAGACCATTTGTTGGGGGAGAAACGGAACACATTGAAGCTGCCTTATCTTTCAGTCTTTCAGTATTATATATTTTGAAAACTCAGATTCTATCTACATTTCCTTATCCATTTTAAAGATTGTAAAAATATATTTTAAAACATTATAGGAATAATAAAGAGATAATTAAAACGTTTTTATAAAAATCCCAAATGATAGAAAAGTTCAAAAATCGATTTTCCAAACAATTTTAAACAAAGTTAATTTTCTTGTAGGTATTATTTAGCGAATTTAAACGCATTTAAATCAATTTTCATAACTATAATTAATATAAGAGTATATTGTGATCACACTTGCCGTAAAATTATTTCAATTGCATGATCTTTAATTTCGTGTATACTGAAATTATATTCGGTTTAGGTCACCAGTAAATATTATGTATAATCACCATTTTCATGATAACGTTTTAAAATTTTGTGTAAAATATTATATATGTGTATATAATGCCTTACAAAAATAAATTCAGTTTTAGCAAGCATGGTTAATAACTTACTGTCGGTATCTGATAGTGGGCATCTCCCCAAGCGTGGCACAGAGAGTTGCAATTTGTGTTGCCATGGCTTCAAGCAAGTGTCGCCGACCGGGTGCGGACTCCGCAGAGAGAGGGAAGGAACGAGCAGCTACAATCTGCTCTAGACTGTAGGCCACTCGCTCCACCGCCACGAAAGAAAGACTCAGTTCCATGAGAGATCGAAGAAAGCGCATGCAAGAGGATCGTCGGAGTCGATCCAGGAGAGCCGGAGGACAAGCTGGATGGCAGATGAAAGAGGTCAAATAATAGTGGCCAAAAGGATTAGGTACTATTGGCAGACAAAATAGGTCAAATTATGATAACTTAAAGATTTAAAATAGTGTCAAAATAGGATATTTCCTTGTTAAATAAACCTAACAGTATTTTGACAGTCAATTATATAAAAGAAGGGTTGTTTATTTGAACTTTAGATCAATTTTCTACGGCAATGTCAAAATATTTCTTCGATAATATTCGATTTAGGTAACAGTTTTTTTTTAAGTTTTATAAATTTTAAGTCATTTCTTGCAACGTAATGTATTCAGTAGCTTTGAGTTCAAATATTTGAAGTATTATATATATATACAAGTAATATAACTAAATCTGGATTACTATCAAGTATAAAAAAGTATGTCAAATAGAACTGCACGGCTGTGAATTCCAACAACAATTTAGATGTTAGTTGTTACTAAAATGAAAATGAATTGCAATATTGAAGAAAAGGTACTTAAACTACTTTAATTTAAAAAATATGATAAGTCTAAATCATAGACATTAGATTTACTTTATAAGTATGTTCATATTGAACATTCATTTCTGATGTCTAAATCTTTGGTGAACAACAATAGCACTAACAATAATTATATACACCACAAATATGTGACTTCTATTCAGATTAATTGACGAATAGGATTAAAATGTAAATGTCTCTAAAATTATAGCAACCAGTGCATAGAAGACTTAGATATATTACCAATGATATTAATTATATTATTTAAAGAAATACTTGTGAACTGTTTTAATGCAATATTAAAAGGATTTGTTTCATAAAAATATTAATACACTATTTTCAGTTATTAAACACCCTTATAACAACAATTTCATAACCAGAAATTCAAATGTCAATTTATGAAATAATTAACATTTATGATAGACGTTTGAATGGAAAATAATAACAATTGAAGAAGTAATATCGTTGTTTTTTGGAAATTTCTAGTTATTTGCGAATGATTGTCACATTAGACTGAGATTGGGGTGGTATATTTCAAAATAATATTCTTATTAAAAACTTATTTTACAGTGAAAGTAAGAACATTACAATACATTAGATTTAGTTAAATTCATACTATGAATGAATTTAAATTTATAATACATTTAAATCAATATTAAATTAATTTAAAATTATCTGTATGTAAGTTTATTGCAATATGGTTTTATTAATTTCGATTATATAAATTGTATTCATACCTGAATTTATACATGCATCTATTTATATTAATATATTACATATATTGTATATTGATTTCAAATTGATATTGTTAAAAATTAAAAAAGGTTTTATATTACTTGTAGGTCAATTTGATCGCAGATTTAAATTTAAAACCATTCTAAAATTAGACAAAGATAGGATGAATAGATAGCTTCGATATAAAACTCCATTGTGTTAGGAGATTACATTAATATACTCAATTAGCAAAAGTGAGGTAATGGATAGTTGGTTGTCTTTCAAATTATAAATTTTCTTTCATTGCTGCTTTTAGTGTGCAGTACCTAGATTCAGTAACAAATACAAAGAAAATTGTATAACGGTAGATATCTGTAATGATGAAATGATATAACAAAGCTTCAAATAAACGAAAACGTTAGAAAGAAATTGTGCGCAGACAGCAAGACATACAATTAACTTAAATATCGGACTCAATAAAATTATCACAATTACCTACATTAACAATATAAAACAACAACGAAAGTTCTGTTTATTAGACTTTAAGCTAAGTAGCACGTGTTCCAAACCAATTAGAATAAAGGTACACATCAGGGTTTGCGCTGTTACCACTCCCAAAAAATCGTTACTTACCTTCCGTAAAGAAGACATGAGCAAAGGAGTATTGCGTTGGAAACCTGGCAAAGTCTTGGATAAGAACTGTTATCGACTGTAACAGTGATAAAAGAGGTGGGGATGAAGAGACTTCGTTTTATCAGTAATCATTTAATTTTAATAAGAAACCTTATTATTCCCAAATATATGATTTTTATACTAGTTAAATCACTAAAAAACAAACTGTTAAACATTAAATATGAGTTAAATATTGAAACAAAATAACATTAACCTTACGAAATGTCAACCTAAACAATTCCAATATATTCAAAATACTATTTAAAATACTTTTTTAATCAAATAATTAATTTAACCACGCTCTAAATATCGTTTTCAGATACGACAGATAAAATGTTACAAAAATAAAAAGTCCTTTTAAAGCATGGCTTTAAAGAAACTCCCTTTCTTTCCGGCTGCATAGTGGAATTTTTAACAAATTAATTTTCAATTATATGAAGAAAGTTAACTATTGATACACTTTTAACAATCGAATAGCTTGTCATTTTTAGAAATATTTGTATATTTAATGGCATAATTTTCAAGACGATATAACGAAGATATATATTGACAACAATGAACACATTAACGAGAATAACAATACAATTGATCGGCTAGCAATATTTTCAATATTTATACATTAATCAACCAAAATCGCACAATAATATATCCATTAAAAAAAACGTGTTTTTAATTATTTATAATGCATGAATTATTTGAAGATTTTTCTTTCATTAAATAATTTCATTTCATATTAGGTTAAAATAATTACCTTTGTTAAAGACAATGAAACATTATTAGTGCAAAGAAAGCTAATAATTGTTTGCCACCTATAACTAAACAATTATAAGACGATCAAATCTATATAAACTAACGTACTAAGAAGCTCATGTAACAAATATGTCAGGGAGTAAAAAAACGTACTTCTTCTGATGGTCCAATAAAATATATAGCCTCTAAAGGTAATGTCTCTCTTGATTTGTGCAAATCTTCAACCACTAAAAAGGATAGAAAAATGGATATAATACAGACTATGTTTTTCAAGAAACGCTATCATTATCATTAAAAAATAAAATTGATTTATGAACAATTTCACAAATTAAAACTTCCAAGTAAAGTGTAAATATTCTTCAATATTTAAACATTCTTTAAATAATGCATGTTTAGAATGTCCATTATAAATGCTTATAAAAATTTTAAATATAATTTATATGCATTTTCAAAAATAATAATTTAGAACAATAATGTTCGACATCCATAGAATTAATTGTTCCTTAATTATAAGCTATCATATATTGGTCCCACGCCATAAGAAATAGGTGTAATATGTAACTGTTATTATAATATTCATTCTACAAGTTGCTGTCCACAAGCTCATTGCTTCGACCGTGTAATGCATGGGCGTTTTATGTTATACTTGCTATGTATGTGTACTTGTATGTTCTATTGGTTGTGCCCGAAATGCGGTCTGGGAATGACAATGCTGTGTTAAATATTTGTGTTAGATAAGGTTAGCTAAAAGTTCGAAAGAGATTTGAATTCAAATTATTTATTCTATGCTTGATTCCTCAAAAGTTTTGAAAGGATAATTTGATCATTTCTGGAGAATGTGATATACAAACCTAAAAAAAATTCAGGATTGTAATTTTTTCATTAGTTTGTGGAATCAGAAGGAATGTTATGATTACTTTGTCGGGTGAGTTAGAACAAGGAATGTCTAAAATTCTAAGGAAAACGATTAGCAGGGCCTTAAATAATTGTAGCATTAGGTAATGATGGCTGTATATAAGAATGAAATATAATATCAATATGCTTTAAATTTACATCGACTTTATTATGTTTTAATACTTAGATATGATATATAAAAAATATGTACTTATATGTGTGAGAGTCAATAAAAATGTAGTTTTTATTACCAGTATTATATCATCAGTAATTTTTATATTAATGACATATGTATTTAGCTAAACCTATGTGTATTACATATATGTAGATTGTATTAAACTATCACATTACACATGGAAAGAATTTGCTGTTACAATGATGATATCTCAAGAATACTAAGTAGTGTTAATATTGGTAAAAGATGTCTTAATATATTATTACATAAACTTATCAAGTTGTTACAGTACTAGATATAATAAAATAAAGATACAATTATAATCTGAGTTTGATATCAACTATATAAACTACTAATCATAATAATTCAATTAAAATCCACAAATATTTTAGTTATATTTCATTAAAAAAGTGTTCCATTTCAAAAATTCGAATAAACATTTAAATTCTTTTAAATATTTAAAGATATTATAAGTCACATACTTAGCATTACAACATACCATTCAATTAAAATGCTTAAAGTGTAGAATTGCACGAATTTCAAAATTAATTTTGAATAAGTTCTATATTTCAAAATATACATATTGTATCAAAAATTATTTAAAATGTCATAAATATTTACTATTAAAATACATGTTATATTTTATCTAAAACAGTTTATCTTCATTTACCTGAAATTTATTCTTATTATCATATATATTTAAAAATAAATACAGCTATACTTAATTGACAAACATGTAAGATAAAACTAATTATTGGAATAATATATATTTACTCAATGTTTTAAAAACATTAATCAATACTAAAATATATATAGTTTACTACAACTAAATATCAAAAGAATATAATACACATTTTTTGTGAAATAATAAAATATAATAATTTACTTACATGTTATTCTGTGAGTATGAATATCACTCATTCTACAACATGATGACATTATTTTTGTTGAAAGTTTATCAAGAATCAAAACTTTCCACTCATTTTCTTTTATTAGAGGTCTCAAAACATTTTCTTCAATTTCTGAAAGACAACATATAAAAACAACACATTAAATAAAAAACAATAAATATTTATTTTAAATGAATAGTCCTATTAATGTAATGATTAAAAAAGATTCACATTGTAAACAAAGCTAAAAATAATTCAAATATAAATATTTATTTACTTTTTACTTAAGTAAATATACCACAAATAACATGATAAAATAGATATATAATGAAATATATTTATTATTTTAATCAATATTAATATTATTTGAAAATTATAACTAACATCAAATTTTTTATATTCATTAAAATAATTTATCATCTGCTGTCTCTATCATTTTTAATTTAATAATTAAATATTAAGAAAATTATTTAAAATAATTATGACATAAACACATCTATTTAACATAATGGGTAACAATTTTGACTTTTAATTAAACCGACAGAAAAAATGTATAGTACATTATATAAAATAATAAAATAAAATCAATTTACCACAATTCTAGACAAAGAGTTCATATAAAGACAAACTAATTTATAATTTAAAATTAAATAAAGATTTTCAAATATATTTTTACTATATTAAATGTAAATATAAAGAATATAAAGCATTTATTTAGAAAGCATATATTTTTAAACTAAATACTATAGAACATTAAATTGAATTTATTTGATTTTTGATCAAATAATTCAATCAAAGATTATAATAAATGATAAAAAATAAATTGAAACTATTTAATGATCTTAAAATTATATGTTTAGCCTAAATTAAATAATTTATTAGTCAATCATTATATATGTATACATATTGTAGAATATACATGTAGATATATAAATATACAGGGGTGTGCATAAGTCTCTTGGAAAATATATGGAAAAGTCAAGACAATATTTTTATAAACAGTATTATAATACATGGTAATAATACATAATAACATGAACATGAATTGATTAAACATGATTAAATAACAATTACAAAAGATTCTAAAAGTGTTTACCTTCATTGTCAATACATGTTTGGCATCTTTTGACAACAGAATGTGCAATTGCTTGACACAATTCATTGTCACCATTGAGAAGACAAAACTCTTCCCCTATTGATCGCCTTAGCTCTGGGATTGTTTGAATATTGCCCTGGGAATAGAAATGCTCTTTTAAAATCCCCCACATGGAATAATCACAAGGGGTAAGATCAGGTGATCTTGCTGGCCAGCCTATCATACCCCTTCTACCTATCCATGTTTCAAAGAAATCGTTCAACCTATTGTGTACAATTAATGAGTATTGGGGAGGAGCACCATCTTGCATCCATACATCAGTAGGGTCAACCACAGGTTGAACAATGTCCCATAACATGTCAAGATACTTATCTCCAGTCACTGTGCCATAAAAAGTAAGGACCTAGCACTCCAGTTGACTGGACAGCACCCCAAACACAGATACTGGGCAACAAGTTGTTACTTTCACATATGAGGTGAGGGTTTTCAACAGATGAACAGCATTGAAAAGGTTGATGTACCCATTCAGTTTAAATGTTGCTTCGTTGGTCTAGATAATTAATACGATCCTTAAGAGTTTCATCATTGTTCCATTGATCACATAACCATTCACAAAATTCAATCCACCTGTCAAAATCATCTTTATTAAAACTATGGAGAATGCAGAGGGACCAGATTTTCAATTTTCAATCTTTCATTATTCTTTGCAGACTTTGCCTCTTTATTCCCAATTTCAGATTAGCACAAACTTGTGACGTAACAGGAGTAATTGCATAAAGATAATGGACATTTTCCTTGTTTTGTTCTGTAAGAACCAAAGCAGGGCGACCAGTGAGTAGAGTATAATGTTTAATGAAGTTCGTATTTGGTTTAGAGGGAGTTTTTACTGATTATTTAATATCTATATTTCATTTCATGGTTTATCTGAAACAGTTTCGGTTTCAAGAAATTTCTTTCCTAGGGAACTCATTGTCTATCTGGACTGAGGCAGCAACACCCGCCGTCAAATTACATCATGGTGTATTTTATCTTAACGACATAGAAACTGACCACAGTTACCCAGTCTCTCAGCTTTTTCGTTCATGCTAAACCATCTTTCCATAAACCTAGTGCGCTGACTGTGGGATTATTGAATGCTCGCTCTATTAACTCCCCCAGCCACACAACCTCTCTTCTGTGTGAACTCCATGCTAATAACCTCGATTTTTTCTTTCTGACTGAGATCTGGCATCGTGACAACAATGACCCATGCATTGCTAAACTCACCATAACTGGTTATCAAAACTACTTCAAACCACGTCCAAATAATAAACTCGGAGGAGGGCTCAGTGTCATTTTCCCTGCTTCATTCCATTCGTGAGTTATTTACCTACCTGTTTCCACTTTCCTTTGAACACTTCACCATTTGCATTTGTCACCCTGGAATAAATGCTCCGCTCACTTTCTCTGCTATCTATCGTCCACTAAACTCATATTCCTCTGTATTCTTCGATGAGTTCAACATCTTCCTTGAGAACAACAACGTCTTCCTATGAACCTTCCAAATCACACGATTCTTGGTGACTTCAACATTTATTTTGATGTTAAAGATAATCCCACTACTAAACGTTTTCTCTAACTCATTAAGCAACATGACTTATTTCAGCATGTAGATTTCCCTACCCACAATCGTGGTCACACCCTCGATCTTATTTTATCCCGCCCATCTGATAATATCATCCATTCACCCTCTGCTCAAGACGTTGGTATCTCCGATCACTCTCTTACAATTTTTGACCTCACCACTACTAAGCCTGTGTGTCCTTCTAAGACTATCACTTACTGCGATTGGAAGCGTCTCGACCTCGACAGTTTTTTACTTGACCTTTCCCAATCCTCCATTACTGACTCGGCGTATATTCAAAACTGCAACTCTGTCTCTGCACTCATCAATTCCCACAATACGACCCTATCATCTCTGGCAAATAAACACACTCCCCTTCTAACCAAGCACGTTTTCTACCGCCCACCTGTACCGTGGTTCAGTCAAAACATATAGCTCACTATCAAGAAATTATGTAAACTTGAATCTATTTGGAGACGCTCTCATTCACCACATGATCACGTCATCTTCACTCATTAACGCAACCTGGTTAAATCAATGACCAGCTCTGCTAAACATTATTATTACACTGACTACATCAATCATCACTTATCTACTCCATCCGGTCTTTGATATGCTATCAAAAACCTATTACACAAGCATCCTTCACATGTTTTCCCGGCTACCCTCAGTACTTCACGATCAATCGCCTCGCGCTTCTCAGAGCACTTCTCAGACAAAATACACGGCATTTGTGACAATCTGCATCCATCTTGTGCAACTGTTCCCAAAATATTATCTGGCTTTGTCTGCTTGCTTGACGAGTTCCGTCCTGTGTCAATTGATGAGGTCAAAGAACTCCTTCATACTGTAAAATCTACGACTTGTCTATTAGACCCCATTCCATCACATCTTGTTATATCCCTCTCAAACAAACTAGCACCTGTTCTATCGGCCATTGTCAACCTTTCTTTCTCAAGTTATGAATTACCTCCATCGGAAAAAAAGGCAATTGTAACACCCTTGCTCATCTGTCTTTCAATAATCATATTAACAAAATTTGTAATTTATCTTTCCTGTTTCTATGGTCCGTTTATCGCATATACCGCTACATCAATGAGCAAACTGCTAACTGTATTGTCATCTCCTTCATCCAAACTCATCTTGACTACTGCAACTTGCAACTCAACTCTTGCAATGCTTCAACTATTCAAAAACTCCAAAGAATACAGAACTGCTGTGCTCGCATCGTCAAACAACTGCCTCAGATGGCACCAACCTCCTCTGCAATTCATCAACTGCATTGGCTACCCATCAAAATGCACATCACCTTCAAGTTATGCTGCCTCGTGCATAAATGCTTGCATGGTTCTGCACCATCCTACTTAAAGGAACTGATTTCTCTGTGCCACTCTGTCTCCACTTCCATTGGTCTCCATTCCCAGTCAGCTGTCTGTCTCCACCAACCTTGCTACCATTGCCACTCTGCAAAAGCTGGTTTTTACTTTTCTGCTCCCTGTCACTGGAACACTCTGTCTCCTGCATCTCATAGCAAACTAAATTTTTCATTGTTCAAGCATAAATAAAAACATGAATTGTCTAACATTTAAACTTTCTTATATGCAGCTCTCATTATTTCATTACCTTTAATTTGTTGTATTTTTCTATTTATTCTATTTATGCAATTTTCCAAGTTTGTTCACTTCCAGCTCTTGTATGTTCTATCTCTCTTTTCCCCTTTTGATTGTATTTTTATTACAGATATTGTGGTTAAATTAAATAATAAATAAAAGTGGTCAAGAATTCCCTAGGACTTTGGTTCAATAAGTTCTTTTTGCATTATGAGTATGCATTGTATTCTGAAGGCAAAGGCTATAAGCATACTTGCACCTGGAGCAAGGCTAACTGACATTTTTATGAGCAAGTGAGATAAAATCATCTAAAAATTATGATCTGGATGGCCATGTCTGCTCAACATCTGATATGACTATTTTTCATCAATTGCAGTATGACAGCTGATTCCTTTTTTTATATGCTATGAACTGAATTTATTCCTGCTTTAGAAGTGAAAGGTATATTTTGGGCCTCCCATTTCCAGCAGGATGGTGCACCAGCACACACTGCCATTGCAATAAGGCAGATCCTGAATGCTAGCTTTCCAAATCAGTGGATTGGCAAGAATGGCCCTGTTCCGTGGCCACTGTGCAGCCCAAATCTGATCTCATGTGGCAATGTGCTTTAGGTAATGCTTAAGCCAAAAATTATAGCAATGAAAGCTCTAACAAAGAAAAGAGAGACTAAAGATATTATTCAAGAAGCTTTCAGGGATTTTCTTTTGACTGCAATAATGCCCATTAACAATCATACTTTTTGAAGACTATGCATGATTATGTATCACTCACAATGGTTTATAAGTTGACCCTTATAACAGATAATAGCATATTATATTATCTTGCTGTTTAGACTTATTCTACAATGTTAAATAAATGACAGATAATAGCATATTACATTAGCTTGCTATTTATGACATATTCTAGAATGTTAAAAAAATGTTTTTTCTGTAGTTAAATAAAGTTTTTTGAAAGTTGTAGAGAATTCTTGACCACCCTGTATAAAACAGATCAAGAATATAAAAAAATAATATATTTGCCTTAGTTCTCCTCTGTCTATTATATAATTTATGGTAGAGAGTAAATGTATTTTTATTTTAAATATATCACTTTCGTTATTTATATTGACCTTTTAAACAAGAAAAGTTTATCTCAGGGTCCCCACCTTAAATACAAAACCAAAATTCCCGAGTTTTTCCTGTTTTTTACACTAAAATTTAAGAAATTACTTTGTGGATTTTACACTGCAGACAGCAAATATAATTATACAAAAAAATGGGTATAGCTAATACAGAGTGTAAACATTACAATACATGCTAATTTGATATTACAGGTATGGTATGTAAGTTAAAAGAGTGTCTGAAAAAAAAGGTTACATGGAACATATGCACAATATTATTGAGATTGTAGGCTCAGCACTTTTTGTTGGATGGTCTTGTTGAAATCTTCAATACTTGTTTTCATAACACAAGTCTTAGCAGTCAGGGCATGTGCCTCTTTGAATAGGATTGTCAAATTTGAGCTGGCTCCTTGCTCAGATAATGAGAAGGCCCCATCTTCCAGGTGCTGTAAATCAGTTACCAAGGATTTTTGGCTTTTCTTGAGACTTCCAAGCTCCTCATCATCCACTTTGCATTTGGTGACAGCAGCAAATTTTCCTTGTTGCTATCTTTTGCTTCAGTAGGTAATTCTTGTACCCACGGTTGGCCATAGCAACCTTGTCCATCATCTGTTTAGAGATGGTGATATTATTAATGCCACCAACTGAAATGATGTGGTCCTTTACAAGCCATCGGGCAACAAGGTTGTTTGGCTGCAAATTGAAGGTGGACATTTGTTTATCGACAGAAAAAAAGTGCTTGACACTAGCTTGTCCATGACTGAGGATGAGGAGCTTCTTTATCCCAGACCACAATTGTGAGTACTGGTGGTTAGCAGCCAAAAGGCCGTGGAAGAGTTGGTCAAAATTTTTCTCCAAATCTGCTAGTGCTCCTATTATAGTAAGCTCTGGTTCTATAGCTGGATCATTGGCAAATGTCTTGTATTGTTGAAGAACAAGGTCACTGATTTAATTTTTTCCATGTTTAATAGATGCAAATAGTTGTGCCTGTTAAATATGTTTTTAGATGAAAATTTAATTTTCTTAATATTCACTTACTTGCATCTGTAGAAAAAGTGGATGGATTGACAATTTGAAAAGGTATTTTATCCACTAAATAATTGACACTAAATAAGGTAGTGTGCAATTAATATTTTGTTTACCAGGGATTTTTGGCTGAAAAAACTGTACTTGGTTGGTCAGTATATAAAACACTGAGTACATGAATACTCGGTAAAAAATTCTTACTGAATGATGCGACTCGAAGGTTCTAGTCTTTGTAATTCAAAAATGACAGTTTAACCAAGTAATAATATATTTAAAACAAAAATAATATTTTAGAAAAAGAAATTGAACATTTAACTTGTTTATAAAAATAACTAATAAATTGAATAATGCAATATCCCATTTCTGTTGATTATTTTTTATTA
>JAYRBW010148388.1:0-14528 GCA_036023295.1 Invenusta paracnida | reverse complement strand
AGCTGCAGACGGTATCTCTCTACTATCGGAGCTGATTGTTACGAATCTTGCCTCAATATGGGAGGAGTTGCGTCGACTTCTACTCGTAAATCGACAAACACTGGATGACATCTGGCACTCCTGCTCCGATGGTAACACCAAACGACAACAGGAGCTGGCTACACAGCTTCTTAATTCTCAGGACATTATCGATCGATTGCGTAGGATGGGGACACTACTGATCTTCCGAAGAATGCTGAAACAAGCTTTGAACCCTGTGCTCAAGGTTGGTTCGTACTCCTGTAACCGAGTTCTAATAGCGATTTTAATCTCGTTGGCCTTCTTGAGGATCTTTCGGGTCTCTTAGATCTTTACAGACAGAAAAATGGTTTAAATGCTAAAATATCCGTTGTTAAATAATAAAAGATTGTTTCTAGCATTATTTTAATCGCTAATAAATTAATTTGGTTGCGATGCGCAGTTTAGTAATATGAGTAGATGAAAATATCAATTAAATTATGAGAGGAATTATTATTCATAAAATTGTGCATACTATACACAAAGTACCTATTATAATCCTTTATTATAATATTTTAAAGGAAATCATTTATTTTTTTATATAAAGTGGTATGTAACGAAAATGTATACTATTTTATTTTTTTCAGTTATTTATTCATTCTAAAAGGTATTTTTCCATTTTTTATTATTTATGCTATGTTCTTATAGGTAATATTTGATAGTTTTTATTGAAGTATTTTCTAGAATTATTTTCGATGTACCATAATTAAATTTAAAGGGAATGTTAGTTGCAAGAAATATTAAGACGATTGCGATTTTTATCATTTTATTTCTATCAGAATTTGTTTTACTATTCGTTATTTTACAATAATAATAAATAATATACCTTTTATATTCATTCAAAATAACTTACCATTTATATTCAATTTTCTAAAAAAGTTACCTAAAATGTATTGTTATAATAAATTATTTTGCATTTAATTTAGCAGTGAGCAATATAAAATTGTGATGGGTGAGCCTACATTTTTATTCAGGGATTCATATATGCATCGCACATATAAGTGGACTTCCGGTGAAGTATCCTTTATGCGTAATACCTTAGTTAACACATTCTATGGCATTATGACCTACATTCACACACTTTTACTAGTTTCTTAGTATAAGGGTGTTGAGAATTGCGAGTCTTTCGATGTTACTTAATTATTACACAATATACCAACTAAGAAGGGGATGTATGTTATATAAACAATCGCAATATATAGTTGTTACGAAACGGTTAATTATATCCATATTTTAAGCACAAAGCTAACATGTTTTGTTTATTCTATTACAGTCAGCATAGCATACCTGTAATATAGTAGTGTATGTTGAAATCATGTTATCTCGGCGTCCATTAAGAGAGTAGCAGTTTATTATGTGTATAAATGAATGTATGTAGGTGTGTGTACTGTATATGTCTGGGGTGTGCTTGGTGACTTTATCTTGAACCGGATAATCGTTACATTACTGGTAAGTGTATGTATAATAGACGTTGTCGTTGCATCGTGCATTTAATACGGTTTGTGTGTTATACATTGATCTATGTAACAAGCATCTACTAGAACAATCATTTAACATGGTCAATATTGAATTCATTCATACAATTTGAAGAATTGTATCGAAGAGATGTCATTGTTTCAAATATCCTGGTCATATTATAACATTCTTTTCCTTATCCTTATTTGACGATATTTTATTTTACAGTCTTATTAATTTACATAATAATTATATATTAACGAAAATATTATATTCAAAATAACTATATTGTCTTAAATGAATTGATTTATTGAATTGTATATTAGATATTATATGTTATATTGAATAAATAATGAAAGGGATAACTGAGGGAAGCAGAGAACACGATGGGCCAAGAATGCGTTGGATTGACGGTATAAATAAGTACTGAGAACATCGGCGCGAGCAACAAAATAGCGGGCAAAAAACGGAGCAATGGGGTGGGGGGTGCTGACATCAATGAAGTATCCAAGTGGTATAGCTATCACCATAGTGAACTAATGAAGACATATTACGTATATCGCATTTACTATTAGACTAATACACTGATATGAAAGCTCGTATACACGAATTTAGAAGGATTTGATGACATTACCCGTAATTTTTAATTATTCCAATTCTGAAATAAAAGCTAGTTTAAGCAAACTGGCAAATTTTTATACACCTGATCTATGTATAATATAAATCAGTGGTTCGCTCTGTGCTGCTTTAGGTAAAAATGAAAAATATAGAAATAAAGCGCTTGCTACAATAATTTATTGTATAAAACCACAATTTTTCGAGGCTAAACCTCCTAGTTATGAGGAGTCAATTCAATCTAATAATATAATCCAATGTGACAGTAGTATGATACTGCGAAAATCAACTTTATAATATATGGTTTTTTGCTACCAAATTCAGATTTTATCTTGTCAATGTCAACAATAATAGTTGAAATAAATAATTGTAAATTATAATTATTTCATTAAAATAGCATAATCTTGCCTAGTTTAATTTTAATGTATTTTACCAATTTTCATTCGAAGTGAATAATAGATAATAATATGTAAACAAGTTAGCATATACCTTATTTTTAAATTATGCATCTTAACAACTGTCGTAAAATATGTGCAATATTTTCAATATCACTTGTTTAAAGTGACATTCTATGTATATAGTGGTTAATTTTGTATTCAATGTTTAATTTCGATAATAATCTATAGTACACACCAAGATGCCCCATTTGGGACATTAGCTTTAATACACACCTGTGTATTTAAACAGTTTGTGCAGCGATAATTTTCAACACACACCAAAAATCATGTCTCAACTGATCGATTGGTTTGTATGTACATATGTATTGAGCTTCTGTACAAACCGGTGGCCAATTCTGATATGTTTTGGATTTTTAGCTTGCACAAACCGCTGACTCTAGATTTTAGGAATGTTAAACTTTTTTTCGAGAAACTACTGTAAATACCTAGATGTAATGTGGAGCTATAGACCCAGATATAAAAATGCGTTCCCCAGTATATTTTCTTCAGTCGTGAATTTGCGCAATCTCTTAACTATAATAGAAAAATATAAAATAAAAATATCCTAAATTTTATATCTCTTATACTGCAAAATTCCTTTTATCTACAAAAATTAAGTAAAAATTGGCTCTTAAGTTCCAATTTTCTATAAATAATAGAGATGGAATATTAAGTGTCATTAAAAATTATTTTTCTGAAGATATTTGTCTACGTCACGCAATTGCCAATCTCCATTCGCAAATTTTGTCTAAAATTTTATGCCAATAGTTTATGTCGACAGAAGTGTCAATACACACGAAGCTGTTCAAACAGTTGTGACATGTGTCCAACACATACACCTAAATTTGAACGTGCAAAGCTCCATCATACACCAGGCTGTCAAACCGATGTTTTCAGCTTGGTGTGTACTGGCCTTACGTTATAAAACTCGAGGCTCGGTTTAGCTCTGTCTGACTACATTATGACCACTTGTCTACTGTTAAATTATCCTTACTCCACCTTCATCAGGCGAGAGTCCCTTTTCTCATAGCTAGTGTCCAGGAGATGCACCACATGAGCCGGGACCTCGTCCACCTAATCGGTGAGAGTGCAGGATCTGCTATTGGTGAACGCCCTCTTCACGGCAGCCTTGAGGACCACCTGTCCGCCAGCCGACTCTCCAGTGCTATGGGCTTCCCAGTTGAAGAGGGTTTGGCAGCGGACGCTGAGCTCGTCTCCGCCCTACATCAGGAGGCGGAGGGCGACTATATCCTGGGCTGTCTTTTACCAGTTTGTCTTGCGAGCCTCCTGCCCCGCATTGCTCGATCCGAGGGTTGCCAGTATCGCGCTGATTTGGGTGCACATGCCAATAATCTTCACTGTATTGTGCCTGCTGTCGTCACACTCGTTGTAAGCTAGTTTTATCATTATTTTCATTGACAATATAATAGTTTTTTTTATTTTCGACAATAGTTGCCTCTCGTAGAAAGTAGCATGCCAATTTAAAATATGAATAATTTCAACTATAAAGTATTGATTAGAAAATATCATTACAGTTTTTTTGAACTTCGTTGTCTTTCTTTAATAATTTCTGTCATAATTAAATAATTCTTTAAAACAAACATTTCCCATGTTTGATTTCTTTCTTCAAATGTTTAGCTTTACACTTACCTACATTTAACATTACATTATATTAATATCTTATTTCAGTTTTATGATAAACTTAATGGATTTAAATAAATTTATTATTTGACACTAATAACAGACAATTTATATTAACATTTTAATACTTTTTTTAACTGGTTGAACCTTATTAAGATTTGTAATTAACATGATATGCATATTAATTGATCTGATGTCGTATTTCTAGCCCACTTTATAATTATATGTATTTTATTATTATTATTTAATTATTATATCTGTGTAATTTATAAGATAGGTATATGTTTCCGTAATATAGTTTACTAATTCATTTTTTGTATTGTCTGGATTACGTCAACTTAAACTAAAAAGACCCCATTGAATGACTCATTTAAAGCGATGCCTTCTTTATAGTGATACTTTTGGTACTCTTTAGAATTCTACTCGTACATCTTTGTGTATTATATTTCAAACATGGTTCTTATTTGTAAGTATAGGTAATACTAGAGTAGGATATGTGTGTAAAATAATTGTGTGTAATAAAATGTGTTTTAATTTCATTCGTTTTTGTAGATTTTTCTTGTAAATTTCATTTTCTTCTTAAACTTTATTTAGGTGTATCACATATTTAGGTCTACGAACGTAGACTTTGTGTGGCTTAGTTAATAATAATCGAGATTTATTGTATGTGTTTCAACTTGTTCCATATTTAAGTAAACAACGTAGTATACTGGTATAAATAGAGTGCCTTTTAATCACGCTGTACGCTTATGAATGTGAGTATGCATCCATACGTATAATAATATGTACCTATGTATGCAAATTGTCAGCTGTATTGTATTTTCAAGTAAATCCATTGCCAGTCATATATTTTGTTGTATATGCATTGTTATTATATCACAATACAAATGGACATATTAGTGAACTATAGATACCCAGAGAGACTGTATCTGGTTTTATAATTACCATGCTAAACGCACAAACTCCAACGCTATGGTATATCAATGCAGTTTACAAACTTTCCTTGTGATTATATAAATGTAATATTTCTTATAAGTTGATATAATATGGAGGAACAATTATAGACATTCTTCAAATAAACTCACTAGCACTGCGAATAAGGGAATTAAAGATGAAAAATTAAATTCTTTATAAGGCATTCATATACATTAACTGTATCTAAAACTCTATATTAATCTATATTATAAAGTATAGTAACTGTCATTTGTTATGAGAAATTTATTAACGAAACTATTGAATTTGGGCGTAATATCATTCAATTAGTATGGTATATATATATATAATACACGAGGAACCTCCTACGAAATAATGTACATTATTCGTTGTTGACATGTTTACCTTTCCTGTGAAATAGCTATAGTTACATCTAAAACGAAATCTGAAGCTTACGGTGTATTTTAAGGACTAATCTTACGTAAAATCTAAATTTAAATAATATGAATATAACTTAAAATGCTGACTTACAGTCTAGTTATAGAATTATAAGTATATGAAGACATGAAACAGTACACTATAAATACTGCCATTTTCGCTAACGGAATAAGATCAAACGTCCAATTAAAATACATTGTTTGTTCTTATCACCTTACTACATAACAAATAACTACAGTCGTTATACTGAAGTCTGATGATATATTGTTCTAGCTTTTCAATTTACAGATTTCATAAATAGTTTTTTTATCTATCGAATAATACTCTTATAGGAATACAAACTAATTTAATATTGATTTAGTTGAATACTTATAACACAAATTCTCTCCTATCAGTCAATTATTATTGATATTTTTTTTATAGATTAGCCACCATTCCATATCGTCCTTTACCATATATATTACCATTCACCATTTACCCATATCGTCATCCCCAAGGCATCATCATCCAGTATATGTATTATTACTTATAAAATTAATTTAATTAAAATTAAATAACTTTAGATGCGATAAGTCAATAGCGATTTATAAGGTTTGGAAACCTATGGTGGGAGAATGATGTTTTATATAAAGCTATAATTCTACTTGTAGACAAATTAATTGAAAGGAATTGCCAAGATTTTTGTTGTAGATTTTCCACTATGGAATAATAACTAATTATTATATGTATGTATATTTATTATTTGAAAGCCAAAGAAATGACTTTTTTGTATTTGTTCAATTTAATCTAATGAAATACTTGTTTGCTTATGAAGTAAAGTTATTTTTCCCTCAAACACTGGCTTTGATTGTAAAACTTATCGTGTTCTGTCAGCTGCAGAGATACATATGTGTTTTGTGTGTCTATTATACTGTACTTACACAGCACGGTGGGCAATATTTAAATAGCATGTTATATTGGATTTATAAATAATCAAATAACGGTGGTGCTTAGAAATTCCAGTAAACTTTACTTTCAGTGCGGATTTATTTATATTTGAATTGATAAATATATATTATTCAAATACACTACTTATTAATAGATTTATTCCTCCGATACTTACCTGACCGTCAGAACATACACTTGATTAGCACCCTGCACGTGGATGAACTGGAGAATCAGTGGAAGACATTTCTCACTTTGAGTACCACAAACCTGCTCCCATTGGAACAGGAAGCTGTCACTGGGATAGCACCATTGGTCGCCGCAACTGGGAAGCCGGAGCCCCCACTCAAAAATCGAGAAGCTGTTTACATCCTCCTAGACATGATTATCCAACAGTGTCCCTACCTTTCGTACAATCAGCTCGAGCTTTGCTTTCCCTATGCTCTCATCCGATCTGCCTATCACAATGCTGTCATGCGCCACTGATTGTTTCATTTATTAAATTGTGTAGCTTTGAACTCAATCCTTCTTCCTGTTTCGAAAGTTGAAAACAATTTAGCCATTTCATCGATTCGTCGTACATAAACTCAGAAACATTTAAAAAATCCTTTTATATATTTATTTTTGACGATTTTTTAGATATTACATACATCATTCTCGTTATATATTATATACATGGAATAAATGAGCGGTCTTTGTCTGTGTAATGTATGTATATTTTTAATGTTTATACACAACATATTTTTATTGATTTATATTATCAAAGTTTACGCCAAAACATTAATTTTTATTGATTTATACTATCAGAATGTATAATATGTGCCTTCCAATGATTTATTTAATGTGATACCCTAATCAAAATTTGTAATATATTTATGTGATAATAATATTTTTTTGAAAATGTTATCGATTGTCTATCTACTAAAATTTCTGATTTAGAATAATGTATTTAAATCATATTTACTTTATTGTTTATTCTAAAGTGCATAAGATGTGCATCAGTATTAGCTAAACTATTTAATACCTACAATAAATATATTTCCACCTTGTCATTGTATTCTGTCCTTCTGTGGATTATGATTTATTACTATTTGATTATTCTTGTTTCTTTTGTATTTACTTATTAATTCTGTTACTGATTATTCTTGTTTCTTTTATATTTACTTATTAATAACTTGTTCATAAAACAATTACCAATATAAGCTTGGCGTTATATACCTTAATATCAGTCATATTGGCGCTTAACATTTTCTATATGCTTATTGCTTGTACACATTCGTGATTATAATTAATAAATATAATACATATTAAAAGATTTGTTCAAAAATTCATTTGAAGTAATTCTTGATGAGATAGCTATTTCCAAAAAGCTAATAGAATTCAATAGATAAATATACGGATAATGATTTTGTCGAAATACTTTTCCATACGAGGAGGATCAATATAAATCCGAGTATGGAAATGGTACTTTTCTAATGAAAGAATGTAGTTTTTTATGCTATGATCAATATTATAATATGTAAATCTCTATGATAAATATCTATGACAGGTTTGAATTTAATATTAGATAATTATAATTATCAATTTAACACATATCAAGATTGAAAATGAAACGTTCGTCAGAAGAAATAATTAATGATATAAATTCAATGAATATAGCGTTAAAAGATATGATAATAGTGTATTTATCCATATTTGCTGAATACGTATGTAGATCTTGGTGATCGCCGACTGTCTGAAAATGAATTTATTCAATATTTGTACTTTTTAAAAAACAAAAGAAAAATGTCATCTAGTACGATCTGGTCACATTATTCTGATAAATCATAAGTACCAGACTCAGACTGGACACAAATTACAAATGTTCCTGAGGATTACAATGTTATTGAAATCATTTGAAGCTGGATACGTGAGAAAATCTGCTAAAATATTCTTAAAAGACTACGTAGACGAATTCCTGACAAATGCCCACAGTGATACAGCTGAGTTTAGTATAAAAAGCGAGAACGATTGAATTCGTATAAATTTCTCCATGAACGGAAAAGTTGTTCATGTATGGAAAAGTAAAACTTTTCCGTATACTGTCAATGAATAGAAAAATGGACTTTTCCATAAGAGAAAAATAAGTTGCATCCTAGTTTAGGGTTAACAATTAAACTGCCCGGTCCAGCCGAAACTAGTTTGCTTAAATAGTGCAGTCCAACTAATAGTATGGTATTTGTTTTCTACACTTATCTAAATAACAAGAATGATTTATACTCGTAAAATTTTAAATTATTATCATTTAATGTATTTTTGTTTATCCAGTAATTGTTCTTTACTATATAGAAATATATAGATACGATTTTAGAACTGGTCCAAATCATTTGACAAGAATCACACCCCACCTACATTGAGCTGTTCGTATTGAAGAAAGTTAAATTAGGATAGTATTCTCACTGGAAAAAATTACTGATAATCTTTGTAAGACATCGAAGAAATATATCCATAAGTGATTTTTATATAAATAATAAAACGAATTAACATAATTGGTTTAAATACGGTATATTACAGACTAAAGACTAACAATAAAATAGGATTCCGCCTCCAAATATGGATACCACACTGACGAATCTCGCAAGCTTTTGATTTTTATCGATTAAGAATAATTTGAAACTTGAATCAAAATCTATAAAGGAGATTATCTTCACCAAATATAAGCGATTTATTATCACCTCCAGTTAATATAGCCGAAATTGCCTAATTATTTGTTTGGGGGTATTCTTACCTTCACGGAAAAAACGTCAAAGTTTTAATGCGTATTAAAGTTCAAAGCATATAAAAAATCAAGTAAGAAAGTCAGTTTCAGACATTACGATGTGAAAATCTAAAAAGTAAAGGCTTTTGTGACAAGTCACAATTCATCAATTTTTTAAAGTCATGGTTATATTAAGATAACTGACCTACAGAACTTCAGCTTGGTAGGACTTTGCCAGTTTCGAAGACAGTAAACGACTAGTGAACTATATAAATATAAATATTAGTATGGCTACTTCAGACTCTAATTACAACTACTACGAAAATTACATCTAAATTGCTACACATGTCTTTCACTAAGTTCTTCCTCTATAGAGAATTTATACTAGCAGGTATCTTGATGTTACAAGCATTACAGACAGACTCCAACCTTAAACAGCATAAATCAAAGAAACTTTGAATGCGACCCCTTTATGACAAATTCATTAGCATGATCATAACTCATATATATGTATTTTTAATGGTAGATTCTTTTTATTCGTTCGATTTCTCTAGAAATTCTCGATGTGTTAGTCGGGACTTAACTATCTATAGTTTTTGTAGATATTTTGCGTTTGTATTACACACCTGAAATGTATATTCTTTAAAGAATACACTACTAATAATTTTACAGGGACTACTTCAATATAACTTAAAGTATTCTCTGTATTTTTAATTATTAATAATAATTAAAATTACAATAAACATATTTAATATACTTACGCTATACAATAATCTACCACAGTATACTACTATACTACTATACTTGCAATATACGTATTTTTAAATTTGGTATTACTTAAAATGGAAATGGTAGTATCTGAATATATTACCTGTATATTCTCAAAATAATTGAGAATGGTTAAATTTTCCTTATTTGAGGAAATCAATTAAAATATTGTATTATTCACTATTAATATATTACAATTTGCTAAAATATATACTATAGGTCGTGGGCTTGATAATATTGTATATTTTACTAGTATGTAATGAAGAAATGTGCCTCTACACACATGTATGTATCAATAAATATTATTATTTATTATTAATCGGGATAAATTTTATAGATTATATATAGAATATTACCAGATTATTTGTATTACTTATTTTTATACAATTTACTTGTACCAGATTATTTTTACGAATTATTATGAATTGAACCATTTTCAACATTTACTGTGTAATACACGCACCTTTTAATATGCAGTACATAAGCTTAGCATTTTAATGATAATATATTGACATTTTAAAACTGTTACAGTCTATAGAACTACAAAAAATAAATAAGAATGTTTAACGTTAATCAGCAGAAATATGACGTTTTTTATTAGCCATATCTTTAAAGATAAATTTAATGATATTGTGTATATACATATATGTATAAGCTAGAAAGTCTCTAAAATACTCGGTTAATGATTGCAAGTATCAAGGGAATTTTGCATTATAAAATGATGATGAACAAAATCATTTTCTTAATAGGTAAAAAGAATTGGAAAGTGGCATATATTCGAATTTTAATAATTACACAAACGTTTTTAAAGTGAACCATACGACCATAGAGTAGTTAGGGTACTTATTACTTAACTTATTACTCTATGCATACGACGACGAAAATAATGATCGGCATAATATGGTAAGTCTGTGCAAAGTATGACAGCATACTTTTTCTTATACATTTACTGTAAAAATAAATAATATATAATCCATGTATATACATGATTTTCAAACACTATTTGTGTCTATAACACATGTATGAAAGAATCCAGCATGCCACTAGAACGATGTTTGTGTAAATTTGAAATATATCGCTATTAATTTTACGTGAATCGAAGGACCGCTTAACTAGATAAAATTTTTGTACCAATTTTGATCATGTTTTGTATTATATACATATAATGTTGTTTTTTCTTTGGAAATAGTAGGATAATTTTAAATGTGTTAATATATTTTAGTAAACTGCACTATGTGTCGTTAATTAAAAAATGTCTATCTTATGAAACGTTTTAACCTTATCAATACCGCATTTTTTACTTCTATATCTAGCAGGGGGGGGGGTGGAGCTAATGAGTGGTACTATAAGACAATATAAAAGTGAAGATGTTTACAAACAACGAAATAAATTTCGTTAAAAAGATTGTTAAAAATATTTTTTTATAATACTAAAAATATATATTTATTTTTATGTTTTCTGAAATCAATTAAATTTTGATCTATTCTTACCTTTATATTTTCTCTAAGTTAACTTATTTTTTTATTCTGCTTAGTGAATTATTATATGAGTACTCGAATCAAAATTTTATCGATTTCGATAAAAATATATGCAATTTTATGTATAAAAATTGTGCGATATAAACCTGAATTTTGGAAAAAACTAGTGAAGATTATTTTGCTCGATTTGCTATAATAATAATTGTTTATTTAATGAAATTGGAATCAATAGAGTATAATGGAAAGCACGAGTTACATTAAAATGGAAAATAAGTAATCAACATAAATGAGGAAAAGTATTATGATACATAAATACAATATAGTAGACAGAAGTTATCAGTGTAATTAATATAAAAAAGTTAATCGATAAAAGTTTTATATACGAAACAAATGCATTTCTGTAGTTTTAGATGGTAGTTGGATGAAACGACCATGCGGCTATGTAAAAGGAATTGTATTGTTTAAAATATAGTTGCGTCCTGTGGATTTTTGCGAAAAGTTTCATGGCCACAGTAGTTCAACAGTGATGGGAGTCGCTGCAGGGACAAACGTGTTTGTGGCAAATAAATCACTGGAAGTGTTTTTAGACGGACTCGATTATGGTTACTTCGTTCTTCAAAATACTGATGAAGGCAGGTCAACCCTACTCAGTTTGTATATTGCGTACAAGAGCGGAGCTGACTATTTTCAGTTCCTCAAGCATTTATTTTCTTAGATGCTGATTTAATTACACCGGAAATGTGAATATTCTAAGTTCGTTGTTCATCGTAAACCAAAGAAGTCTTATAGATCGTTTACTTACTTAGATCGTATATTTTGATCTTCAATAAGGCCGATGGAGATGTCCACCGCTGTTTGCCTTCGATTAATTGGAAAGACGATAGTTGTGTCGTCGATTAATTTAACGATATTAGATTTTGGTGAGAGGGGCTTGAGGCCACCAGCTTCAAGGCAATAGAGCGCTGGGCCAAGGACCGAAATGTGAATGTTCATTTAAAAATTCCAGTAAAAATGCAAAAGTACTTTTAGTCCACCCCATGGTAAGGATAAGGTTAAGGATGCCTGCAAATAGGTGCATGTATTGCAGTTATGAAGCAGCTTTTGAAGTTTAAGAAAAGGTAAAACATAATCCGTTTTGCAAGATAATTAGTTTCATTTTATCTATTTTGTGTCAATATACTTAATGGATTGCTTTATTTATTCGTTAAAAACAAGGTTATACATTAGTTTGATTCTAAAAATACTGTTTTAAACTTTTTGTTGGTAATATAAAATTAGTAATCATAAATAATTACATTATTAATGAAGATAAGTTTAACATTTATAGTTGTTATACGTATTTATGTATATATTAACTGTAAATCTTATATCGTTTTGTTTTATATTTCTTGTAGACATTTTTTATCTTTATTACTGTAGAAATCTTTAAACTAGGATAAAAAATATGATTTAATGCAAACTATTTTTTGGTACAATTAAAAGCCTTCTTCGTATTGATTTCTTAGTGCAAACATATATCTATGTATCAAACAATATCAATAATGCACTATTATAATAAAACGAATTATTACAATAAATAAATGTATCAAGTTGGCTTTCATTTAAAATTGCTATATAAATTGTGCTTTATGGAAGTCAAAATCTATTTGATTCAAAAGATTAAAGGTTGGCATTAACGTCGGTATAAAAGGTTGCTTGAATATATGTCAATTATTTTACTTCAAGATGATTTGTTAAATATGTTTAGTGTAATATTTATCAATGATGTCAGAAAACTTGCATCATTACAAATGAAATATTTTCCATCTTGATTAATTAATTAATTATTTTCTGGATAAATTACCAGGATTTTTTCAACATTTGTACCTATATGTATTTCACATATTTGATGTTTTTATGATATGTATGACCAATATTTTCGCATTTTTGGATTCGAAATATTGAATGAACGTTTTAATAGTAGTAAGAGAAAGAGCGTTTCTTGCGCATGAATCATCACTACTGTCCCCCAAATTTCTGCTAAATTTTGCGTATGATGCAAAAGTACATTTTAAGGGTGTTTCTGCAAATACACACATACACATTAGCGCGATCATGCAAACTTGTGTGTATATCGAAAATTGTCTATCAACTTTACTCAGGAATTTTAAGTTGAAAACTGATATTATTACAAAGACATTTAAATATTATGACCCCATATGTAAACCAGTTTTATAGAGTAATGTATCGTTTCCTATTAATTTTGTGGTTCCAAATTCCAATTTGACATTTCTTATTATTTATATTATTCACTTTTAAGTAACGATCAACCAACTTATTGATTTATCTACAATTCAAAGAAAATTTAAGACAGTTTAGATAAATATATCTACACCCATTTTCAATAGTATAAAATAAAGTTCTTACATAGATCATATTTCTTAAGTTCCCAAAAATTCTGAACCAATAAAATGTTTCCTAATAATATTATCCATATTTTCTATATATGTTTTAAAAGTTGATGTAACTTCTAAGAACTTCTAAAAATTCAATCATTGATTTCTAAATATTTATTAAAATTATTTTAATGATTCATAAATGTTTCACAAACCCTTTAACGCTTTATCCTTAATTTGTTAAAAAATAATAGAAGACAAGTGAAATTAATGCCGGACATTGATATATATCCCTATAAACAATTGTATATAAAATGGTTAATACATTTAATTAATCAATGAGTCATTTCCTTTGTCTTCAAATCAAAGTTTATTGGATGGGTGGGTTTGGGACTATTGGTTAATGGGTTGACGTATTTGCGGAGAAAATCAATAACATTATAACATAGAAGTGAGCATATTATGCCCTCGCCCATAATAATATCAATTTTGAACGGATACATGCGCATTCAAAATTTCAACGTAATATGAAATTTATATTTAACCCGTGCTACATAGGTTTAAATTACCAATGCAGAATTTTACTTTGCTGTAGGAGATTGGACAAGCAGACAAGCTCACGCATTTGCCCTCCTAAATTATTACTAGTATGAGGGAGAGAGGCTGAATG
>JAYRBW010148377.1:0-14530 GCA_036023295.1 Invenusta paracnida | reverse complement strand
ATATTGATTGTATATCCAAATAATAACCATAGTATAATATTTCCTATTGTTACTACTTATAACTCGCATTAATAATGCATTTCAAATCGAGCCAATCAATTATTGTAAAAATTGTTCAATAAATTGTAGTATTATAATATATATATATACAGAATTTATGAGTTATACTTCTTACAATTTTTCTGAATAGTCGCTAAACTTAATAATATAAAACTAATAAAAAATATGTTCAATTAATAAATTCACAAGGGGCGTGTAGGCTTCTGCTGATGCGCTGCTGGTGGCTGTCGAATGTTGCGCTGTTGCGGGCGAGCCTGTTGTGGTGCCTCCCTTATCTCTGATATTGTCCTACTCGCTTGAGACGGCTGGGGTGCTAAGGCCCGATAGCTACTACTGCTATTACCTGGTGTAGTTGATGTTGATCCTACTTTCTGAGCTGCCTGAGCTCTCTGCTCATCCAAGTGGAAGCGATAGGCTTGTTCAGAGTCAATTGCCAAAACCAACTGCTCCACATTAATGGGCGGAAGATTTGTGTAGTTCTTTTGTACGCGCTTGTAAAGTTCCCCCAAAGAGAATATACATGCATGATTACCTAAAAAGAAAAGAGAGTGTGGAGAGATGACTATATACATAATAACAATTTGTAACATTAGAGGAAGTGAACGCTTTAACAAGTCAAGTATTATCTGCCGCTAACATCCCAAACTAAGAATCTAGGAGAGCTCGCCTGTTCACAGACTTCATCAACCGTCTAGTGAACAACAATGAACTACAAGACATATTGAAACGGGGGTGCTGAATAACGCCTCGCTGAATAATGACGACACTAAATTTATATGATCCTGAATAACGTCGTCATTAAATTTACACGAAACTGAATTACCCGTCAATGACGGCATATCACGAATTCAAATGAACTTGAGGAAAAGATGGAAATTCAGATTCGTTGCAAGGACTAACCGATACTTGAGAAGCTTCAAAGTAACTGTTGCTTAGCTTTTTTGTATATATTTATCTTTAGTGTTGCATGCTTTTGGTTGTTAAACTTTTATATTTGTAACACTCTTGCAACTTTTCAACCCTCGGGTTGCCGTTATTTGATAGATATAAATAAAATTCTATTCTATTCTATTATAATTAATTCAATATGTTTGCATCGTATACATGACACACTTTTGAAATCACTTAATTATATATTATATCTTTTTAAACTTGTACTTTAGATGTTAGTAAAAATACAAACAATTTAAAACTACATTATAATAATAATAAGTTCGAAATAATACCGATACAAGCTTACTATTTTGACTTTAATGCAAATGCAAAATATCAAATTTTACACATTCCATTAATAACAAATTATATAATACTTACGCATGCATATTTAGATACCCAAAGAAGAATTTAAATTATTATTACAAACAAATAAAACGCAATTATTATGGTAGATAAATCTTAATTTCTGTATTTATATAGGTTTTACTAGAAAGGAGAATTATTAAAATAAGTTTATGCCTTTTCACCCAGAATGTTTTCTCTTGTTTTACTCTACAAATACCATGCAACTGTAAAATTAATAACAATAAAATAAGATCTTCGGTAATTTATTATGTGACAAAAAAATTATAATATTAATGATTCTTTAGAATGTACTAATGATAATTGCATTTTATTGATGCTCGCACCAGACTAATTAAATTAATATTTTATTGAACAATACTCCAGTTTTGGACAAACTTAAAAACAATGGTTACCCATCGAACCTCCTGAACAACATCCGGCAGAGTTCAAACATTTTTCTAGCTTAGAACCTCCTGTTCGCAAGAAAGATTACATCTATATACTGACAAAAAAGTGTGTTAACTAACACGTTTTTGAAATTAAGTGTGTTAGTTTCTGCTAAATGTGTAATGAAACACACATTTTAGGTGTGTAAATGTACACACTACACACTTGTTGCAATAAATGTGTTTTCCAACACATCTTTGGAAATGTGTTATCCATATATATGTAAGAAAACACAATTTCAAAATATATGTCAGAAAACACAGAAAAATATATCAATTAACCCCACATCGACTAAGGGTCAACTACCCCCCTACCCCTTAGCCCATATTGAAAGCTGTTGGAAAAAGACTTGACCGTTTGAGTTAAAATTTGGAGCCAGTGTACAGCAAGTCTTGCGGACTTTTCTGAGGAAAAATTTTTGTCTGATAATGTCACCACAACGACTTTTGAAATTTTTCAATTTTTCAATTTTTTTCTGAATTCTCGATTTTTCAAAATATTTTTTCATTACAATCATTTTTTAGAAAAACATAATCATACAAAACCTATTTTGATTTATGCAAGAAAAATATTAAAAATATATTTCTATCGTCTGGACAAACCCTAACAGCCTATGAAAATCAAAACAATATTTTTGAGCCTAAAAAATCTAGAATAGAACCAAATTTATGCAGAATGTGCACTATAGTATTCTGCAGATATTTGCCAACTATTGTGGCTAAAATAGTTTTAGTTTAAAGTTATGGCACTATGTTATTAAAAATAAAATAACTGAAATTTAGAAATTCTAGATAGGGATTTTAGATAGGAAATTTAAAAAAGTTATTATTAACCGTAGAAATCTCTATGACAGATGTAAAAAGAGATTTTTTCTTCATAATTGTTTTTGAAGTGCTAAATATAACCAAATTCTAAAATTTCAAGTTTGTAGCTCTCTTCCTATATTATACGTCATATATATACGTCATATATAGACGTAATATCCCAAAAGTCAATAATCTATTTTATATTTATATTTTTTCACCAAAAAGATTCTACTTTGCATCAAAAGGAACACCAAATTTCAGCCCAAACGGACAATAGAAAGTACGAAATCCTAGGTAACCCCCCTTGGTCCACCAGGTAAAAGTAAAATTAGGTTGGTCCACGACAGGTTAGGATCTTGCCATCAATAGAATCAACTAATAGAGTTTCCCCTATGAAAGTGGAATAACAGCAGCAGTTTGGACTGCCAACAGTGATTTCAAAAACATGCCAACCTAATCGATGCTGAAAGAATACGCAATCGAAACCATCATGATGTAGAGACGCAGTGACCACGGTCTATACGGATGGATCGACGGGGATAAGAGATGAGGGAAGCACAACATTCATCACTAAGGACGATTTCAACAACCCAAATTATCCATTCGTTCAAAAGAAAAGGATGGATTAAATAACATGTGAGGAATATGGCCCGGCCTTGGCTTCAAACTAACATAATGACGGTTAACATTTGCACACGCAGTAAGGCGCTGTTAATGGAGGTCAACGCTATATACCAGGCAAACAAAATCCTATCTCATGGACAAGGAAACTGTAGACTTGGTCAACCTCACGAAGAGAATTGAACGATGAGACGAATCCCATCTTCTTAAAATAATTTACAAAGATTCTTGACGTAGACTCCTACGTCTTTGATCTTCATGGAAAGCTATCATTTATGAGTCAACACTAAGTGTGATGCATGAAAGTTTCTAATGACAACTTCATTAATGAAATTAAAATATCTAACACTGAATTACTTTCTTTTCTGTTTTCAAATATCATTTCTCTTTTATACTCGTAGATAATATTTAATAGCACAGTTGCTCGATGCCAATTCTAAATATGTACCATTTTATGTATTTGATTTTTCCCATCTAAACAGACGATGAAGACTAGCTATCTTTTCTGAATGCATTTTATCAGTCTATGATTATAAACTTTTTCTTTATAAATAATGAGGAAACTGAAATCTATAATAATAAAATTCCTTTTATAGTTCGACTAAATACTTTCTGATTGAAGACGGGCATCAAAGATAGTCACATGGATATCTGATAATTTGTTTGAAAATTAAAAATTTAGTTTTTGTTTTGCTATTGCATACGAGATTTTTTACAAGAATCTGGGATTATGGATACTTTGCAAGAGGTAAGATAACTTTCACTATGCATAAGTAGACTTTTATAGAGTAATAATATTTACTTAATAAGCACATTTGGAACTTGAATTTGAAAATACACACATAAAAAACAATATTATTACCTCTGATAAAATTTAGACAATTTTTTTAAAATTGAAATTGGTACCCTAAATTACTTATACAAAATGTAATGCTTATTACAATAATACATCATTTATCGCATAAACTCTATGCCATGGTATTAATGCAACAAAAATGTATATAACTTAAAATTGTGCACAAAAATAACTCAATTATGGAAAAAATGTATCTTCACTTTTTATTATTTACACTTACATTTAATACTCTCATTTTCTAATAGTAATAAGTACAGAATATGCTGATCAAAGTGATGCATAATTTATTACATATGGTTCTATGCACTCAGCACTATGGTATCAAGACTGTCCCTCATCAAGTCAACTCGTACCTCTCATATAGGTAACCATTATTCAGAAGAATCTAAAGGAAATATATCCACCTATTTTAGAAATACTTACATTATATATAATCTACACTATATTATAACAAAAATATCAATACAAAATATACAAACCCAAGTTCAATAAAAGAAAAAAGGAGCAAAGATATAACTACTCTCTATCAAAAATTTAAAGATGCATTAAACATGCATGTTCTTTTAGATAATAGATTTAGACTGTCTGTAATTCCATTTTATCTATGATATTGATGCAACAAAGATTCCCCTGGATATTTTTTTAATACAAAAAATATAAAAATAGCTACTTTTGATACTTAGTCTTTGAAATGACTAACTTTTGATCTCGATGGTTGACCAAATTCAGAGTAAATGATATTTGGAATTCTGTTGAACTGAGTATTATTTAAATATAGAGCGTTATTTATGATCACTTTAATAATAACCACTTCGTATCTATTATCTTACACTCTATAACCTGGAGAATTCTACACAGCAAGCTAACACAAGATTACAAAAGGAGAGTTGTCGAGGCTGTATTGTGTATATATATATCTATATCTAAAGCCTGGAAAAATACTCTGATAAATGCCTGTATTGGACTACATTTAGATTGTGTTACGTAACAATTATTGTGTTTTTTTGCTCTCTTATTCTCGTATCTATTATAGTGCACTCGGCTTATTAATTTTTCAGGTTTTCCGATCAGATTATCTTGTTAGTATTTTCGCTACATACTGCACGATGAGTATGTATTGAGTACCCACTGTAGTATATTGTCTACCTGCATAATAGTTTTATCTTAGTTGTACACCGAGGAAGCCCTAGGGTAAAACGTCTGTAATATATAAATGTTTATTTTGTTACACGATTTATTTCATCAAATTTGCACATTTGATTTTCCATGCAAACTTCTTATGCAAATGAAATAAATAAGTTTAAAATAAATAAGTGTTCAGGTATATATCGGTAAATATAAGTTATAATGCATTAAATAAATAATTGGGTATAATAATACGCTTTGGCTCTAAATGAAACCTAAAGGGTGAATTTTACAACGTTTTTTTATAAGAATCAACACATAACGCTGATAAAAGAATGAAGCGTTACTTTCTAAAAAGCTTGAAGAAATAATGCACCAGATACAGACATACAATATTTATATATATACAGTGTATATCAGTTCGCTAAGCTACATCTACCTAGTTTTATTTCACTAACAAAAGGCAAACAGCCATTTCTTAAAGATTACGTATGCCAATAGTTGGATAAAGCCTTTGGTCATACCTAAATGGAAGGCTGCGATCTGTACGAGCGCCAACTTACCCTGAATTCTATCATAGATAGGTAGGAAATGCTCCGGCTTGGACAACATCTTCAGGAAGTCTTTGGAAGTGTTGGAGGAAGCGGAGGCGACAGGAGGCTTAGACTGACGTTTAGCTGCCTGGTCACTGACACCCGGCTTTGCCGCTGCCATAGGAAGATCTTGATGGGCGGCGATCATAGCGGCATAAGCCAGTTGTGCATCGATTGCCTCCATTGATGGAATTGCGTCCTCACCGGACATGACAGTGGCCACAGTGCCTCGCTTTCGATATTCCTCGTACTCGCGCCAGGCTTCCTCTCTCTCCTCGGGACTAAGTTTCTCCTCCTCCATATTGGCCAAGAGGACCTCGTGATCGTGATAACTGGCGATGAGATGAGGCAGCTCGCAGATCAAGTCAGCCAGCACGAGATCCTTAGGCACGAGATGACCCGCCCCTGTCCCGGATGAGTTCTCACCTTCACCGTTCTCCTGCTGTTGAAGGCTGGGATCGAAGGTGTAGAGAGCCTGGAGTTCGGTATCAGTGTAGTGGCGTCCGATCTGGTGCTGATCGAGCACTCGGTGGAACACGGCTTGCTTCGTCACCTCGAAAAATAAAAATATAAAGAGGAAACGCGCTTTTAGGGCTATAATTTTAATTACTCGTTTTGTGTTTATCGTTGTGTTATTTCCTTATTTATTTATTAATAAAATCCTTTTATGTAGTTATTATTTTCACTTTTAGAATTCTATCTCTGTAATCTAGTAGCTCTATTGTATTATACTGACTCTGGCGAAGATACAGAAAATGTAGCCTAACAAACAAATCTTAAATAGATAGTACTGCTTTGGCCCTTACATCTCCTTCTCCTAACAATAATATTATATATAATATCAACACGCCAAGAGTTTGTTTGCAAATTTAATTTAAAGTTTTATTTACATAATAGTTTCACCAAAAAAATACTACATTTAACAGCAGTACAGGAAGGTGTGTGGTACTGTAGAGGTCTAATTAGGTCTAAACTATATTCTCTAGCTTTATTCGTACTGCTGGAAATCTACATATTTGTAGTTTGAACCCTCCCTCGCCCCTTTTTTAATTGAAAAGAACTTTTATAATTTATGATAATGTGACATAAAAATGCATAATTATACTTTTGAAAAACGATAAAATATTAAAAAGTACCACAAAGTCAAGAAGATATTCAGTCTCACCTGTCGATCGTAGATCTTCTCTTCCATCGACCCTGGTGAGATAAGGCGATAGATATAAACGGGTTTTGTCTGCCCATAGCGATAGATCCTGCAGATGGACTGGCTATCGTGACTCGGATTCCAGGTAGGATCAAGAAGCACCACCCTATTCGCCCCAATCAGATTGATACCCTGGCCACCCGCCCGTGTTGAGATAAGAAAGAGACGCAGACGCTGTTGACTCTCGCTGTTGCGCTGGTTGAAGCGTTTGAGCAAGTTGTTTCGGTCCCGACAATTTGTTTTCCCGTCCAGGCGGATGTAGTCGCGTCCCACAATCCAGTGTTGGCGGTTCGGGGTGTCCGAACGAAAGGCTGCAGCGAGAGGAGAGGCTGGATTGGAAGCTGAGCCCGACCAGAGTTTATCCAGGTGGTGGAGGAAGTCTTCAATGAGGTTGAGAGTGCTAAGGTACTGAGAGAACACCAGGACCTTGTCACCGATGTCAGAGGCCTTGCGCAGAATGTGAAAGAGGAAAGTCAGCTTTCCACTAAGGTAGATCTAAAGACGAGAAAGGAGATAGTGTATAGTCTATAGTCTATCTATATTGGCGATCCATGTTAATAAGTGTCTGGACTTCGGAAACTAGGTTTAAAATAATTTTAACTATATCGAAATCCACCTAATTAATTACCAACGAGCATTGAGTACGGGGATAAATTGACTTTATAAAAATAGCGTAAATATTTATTTTCACTAGAATGTATATATATTATGTAATAATGAAAAAGAATATATTAGAGTACAAATTAATACTGAGAAGCTTATTATATTAATAATTTGCCTACTATTGGCATTATGAAACCTTCATTAAAATATATTTTGGGGAATTTACCCACTTTCAAACAATACATTTATGTAATGCTTTCTATAGCTTACTTGTTGAGCATTCTAACATAATATAATACACTCTGGCTATTTTGGTTAGATAAAAATATTTTTTAACAATCGATCGTATTACCCTTTTTGAAAGATTGAATAATATGCATCAAGTTTTTCAGCTAATATTTATTAATATATATATAATTTTAAGAATATTAAGCAATAATATACTACTCACTTCATTAGTTAGTAGTATAAAAAGATAGTATAAAATGGATATTAAATTCACCAGACTTGTTTAACGATATTCTTAAATGTAGTAATGCTTTTATATAAAAAAGTAATATAAATTGCTATTTAATATTTAAAGTACCCCTTAGCAATATAATAGGAAATCGGGCAAAAGGTAATTTATTATAAGGTTAAATAAATACGAATAAATTATGACAAGCAAAACGATTGACTGTGTCGACACTATAATTCGAGCCTACCTAAAAGATACGAATATAGTTATTGAGAAAAAGGTATCCAATTAATCTATGTATTAAATTAAAAAATGTTTGCATAATATTATTTTTGTGATATCGAAAAAAATATTGAAAGATTATTTTACTAAATAAAAAGCATTATTTAATCATGTACTCGTAATTTTATTTTCTTAATTCATTGAAATTTAATGGCGACATACTATTTTTAAGGGAGAATTTGCCGCCTATACAAGCGTACCCGGCCGGTTTTGCCGAGATTAGTGCAACAGTCCCGCACGTCATCTCCGTAAACTTAACCTGGATGGGCCTTTTAGGTTCCAGAGGAAGAAGGTCCTTTCCTAACGGTTCAGAGTCTTCGTGTCTTTTTTAACTATTCCAGGAAGGCAGACAGTATCTTTCTATGTTTATTATATGGTTATGGATACCGGTTTCGGTCAAAAAAGGAACAATAGCTTGGTTGTAGATTGCGCAGATAAGAGAAAAGTAGATTCCTATCATCCTTGACTATTTATTATGAAATATTAACAATTACTTATGAATATTCATATATTTAAAAGTAGTTTATGTAATTTATGGCTCTTTTGTAGATTTTATATAAAAATATAATTGTAAGTTATTCATAAAAATGTAATCTAATGTTCAATATAAGATGCGACTAAATTTTCTCCAACACGATCTATTTTTAGAACTTTGTACAGCTCTACGAGAGAGCGTATTAAGAATGATAATTAAGTGGTGACAATTTTGTTTAATGAGACAAGCGACACATTTTAGGCTTATATATCTCTAGTGTTTGGTCTATTCTAACCCTAAATATTCGAATTTAAATGGGACAAACTTACATCGTTAAGCTGTTCCTTTTCTAGCATCTCACGGGGCCAATCGGATGGAATTGCAGATGAGGCGAATGACAAAGGTTCTTCCATGGGAGCCTCTATCTCCCCATCGTTACCACCTGTGCCGTCTGTAGAACCTACTCCAGTTGTGACACAGCCAGTGTCGTCAATGATATTGCTCGCTGCGGTGACACTGTTTCCCTGTGCTGGTTGCAGTAAGGGTCCAGTGGCTGTCAGTTTAACTTTCTTTGCATCGGGTCTGGAAAAACGACAAATAAATTATAATACATAATAATATGAAAGAAGGAAGAAAGATGATTCTGACAATAATTTTAACTCAAAACATTTTAATCAATCTAAGCACATGGCAGACACAATTTCATAAAGACAAACCATACGGACGAGTACTAGTAGGGTCATGAAAGGTCATAATGTACGTCTGCTATTAAAATAATATATCTCAGATAAATTAAGTGGTACACAAATTAAACGTAGTAAAAGTGTGATGCATACATTAAACCTAACATTAAAAAATTATTGCAAAAAATTATCAATCTAAATCTACAATCAAACATAAATTTGTAATAAATGTGAAATTAATAAAATAATAATTAAATAAATCACAAAAAACACTATAATATAAGTCTTTATTTAAAAAAAATGAAGATTTAGAAAGTGCACATTAGTACAAGTTTTTTAAAACATTTTATATGGCCTTTCTTCGCCATAAATTTTAAATAGATTTTATTTAATACGAAAAAAATGTTTTACATGGCTAATTATGTAATGTATAACTTTAATTAGAAATTTAGACAGTCTGAATAATATATTTATATTTACCTAGATTACTGTAGCTATCTATAAAGTTAATAAATGCCAAAAACACTTACGGATTACATTCGGTAAGTGACTTCTTTTTCATATTCTCCAAATACACTTTCTAAAAAGGAAAATAAAAGGCTATTGAAATAATGCATAATGCTAGAGTAATATACATAATATACATACTTATTTAGAAAATTATGCTTCAAATTAATACGAATATGAATATTAGTTTCAAACATAATGAATAATCATTATTTAATCAATAGTTTTAGCGATTCTCATCTGTATAAAATATTAATTAAATTCGAAAATGTTAAGGTATAAAAATATAAAATATATAAATAAAAAATACATCAAAGAAACTGTATTCTTAATTACAGTAAAACTTTTCGAAGAAGTGTATACCTAATGCCCCCTTCACATACACGAATTTTTATTACGAGTCCTTACGGATCGCTAACTTGTAGTCAATCGCAAGCGTCCGTAAATAACTTGTCACAACTCACAAACACTCTTAAGGATCCGCGAAAGAAGAGACAGATTTTTTTACATGTCAAATATCTTTTTATGATTGTCCACAGATTTATTTTTCCGTAAATAATTCGTAACAATCCGGTAAATATCGCAAACCGATCGCAACAACACGTAACCAACCGTAAACTGCTTCAAAGAATCCGTAAATGACTCATAACTATTTTTTACCTATTTGCTACGCTTAGTTTACGATTTGTTTACAGATTATTACGAGTGCTTACGTGTTGGAACTCGTAGACTCGTAACTATTTGTAACAATACATAAACAGGGCGTAACTAACATGTGAAAGCTTTGATGAATCGTAACATTCCGTAATACACTCGTAAAAATCCGTAAAAAGCTCGTAAAATGCCCGTAAGTTGCTCGTAGTAATCCGTGACAACTCGTAACAAATCGTGTAATTTTCCCGCAAATACATCGTAATAATATGTAAATAGCTCGTAACAACACGTAACAACTCTTAAATCGCTCGCAAAAGTGGCCAAATCGTAAGGATCTGTATTATACTTTTAAGACTTTATGCGATCCATAAGAACTCCTAAGAAAATCCGTGTATGTGATGTAAAGCGACATAAAGAATGCCAAATATGTAATAGCTAAATTCGACAGTATACAAGCCCTGTAGTATATACAATCCTGACAGAAAGTAATACCCCTAACAGTTACTTTTTCTACATTTTTGCTGTTTAACTGGATACTAGTAGAGAATGTAAGTTCAGTGAAATATTTATAAATAGTGACAATAAATTCCGCCAGGGTTGTACCTTGTTTAGCTTGTAATTTACCGGATAGCCTAAAATCGGCCTAACCAAAAATTACAGTAATATAAACAGATGTAAATAATCCTTATTAAATATCTTCTTAATCGTTGGCTATTTTCGGTTATATACAATATCAACGGTAACAACAGTTAGCTAAGGATAGCTACGGTTATCCAAGTTTAGATATACATGTGGACTACTGACCAGCTTGGTGTCTAGGATCAGAGGGTGAAAACAGATGTAGCTGAACTGGGTGGTGTCCTGGAAAAGATTCCTTCTGTTAGGACCTTGAATACCATCGCCCACGTTATCACGTCCGTTCGTCAGATCAAGATAGAGCTGATACAGACGGCTCTGCAAAGGCGAGAGACGAACCTTCACAACAAACTCCAGCTTGGACGGCAATTCCTCTTTCAGAATTGAGGACTCTCGACGCTGTTGTTGATTGGTGGAGAGCACAGCCAATGGGAATTCCATATTAAACAATAATAAGATATATTGGTATTGATAATGAAATATTTCAGTGACAAATAATATGTACCAATAACTTCAAAAACGGAAATGTGAAGCAAAGACACAAATTGACAAACTGGTATAACAATAGAAATACATAAACAAAATTATATTGATACACATTGAAAATAATAATAATCTGTACACATATATTATATATATATAATTTAATACCACAAATATAATAATTGTGGAAAGTTTTAGACATTATTATCTACAATGAGATAGAAGATAAATATGTATCTATCGACTTAAAACATACTGAATAAATAAATATTTTAAGAATAGCATAAAAAATGAATCAGGTAGTATTTTTTTGTTGAAGAAACAGGTCAGGGCATAACAAACCTGTATGACTCCATCAAGAGTCTGATGTAGAACGTGAACTCTTCGCTTCATAAGTTTAACATCTCTCGGCTCCGAGTTACTATGTCCGCCGTTGTTGATTGGATTGAAGAACCTGTTCCGAAACTCCTTCGATGTCCCCAGTAGATTTGGCTTCACAAAGTTCACCATTGTGTAGTCTGCAATGAAACAAGCAGAGGGTGACGCGAAAATGTAATAATCAGTAGACTTTAAATAAATCAATTAGACAGACAAGCGCCTGTGAAGGTGTGACTTTAGTTTTTGTATATAAAAGCTCTAGAAGCTAGTTAGAAAGATTTCAAGGCGTTTCCCTGTAAAAATTATATTTAGAAAGCATAAAGCTATAAATTTGTCAACCATTTCAGTGGTACGATATGGCATAATAAAAATTATTTCACGACTCTCAATAGTTTTGAAATGGCGGCTCAGATAAAATCTTCTTGTTTTACATAATATTATGTACATAAAATAAAACATTAGTAATTATGATAGTGATTTTACGCGCAATTTTTAAATTAAAATATGTTAATGAAAGTGAATCTTTTTTTAATGTTAGTGCATTAAACAGAATTTTATGATCTTTCCAAAAACTAACACTACATCTTTCATATTATTGTAATCGTTTTTAAATGAAGGAAATAAAGCTTTTTCTATAAGTGAAAAAATGATTATTTGAAAATGTTATTTTCCTTTAGCAACTCATTGACTAGCTTACTATATTCTGATTGGACAATAGTTTCAGGCTAACGCCCATGCAAATACAGTAGAAATCCATAAAAATAAATAAACAACTTTAGAACAAAAAACTTTGTTTAAAACGTGGCACCATCTAGAACTCTTACTCGGGGCAAAACGGCCTCTTTTTAACATTTGATAGATAGGAAAGGTCTCCTAAAACTCTCAATAGCTCGGTTATTTGGGCAGCTATTGAAAAACGTCTTTCACTGCTAGAATCTGCAGAAAATGTTACAGATAAAGTCTCGACAGTGTCCAGAAAAGATATGCTTGGATCAGGTAATATTTTTGATTTGAAAATTCTCCTTATATCTCGCCAATACCTACCTATAAGCACTGTTTCGAAGCAATCGATACTCCTACATTGAGTTTCCAATAAGAATGCGGCGTTGTACAACACAACAGTTTATGCTATAATTGAAATCGTTTGGTGCGTGTGTCTACATTACGGAGATGGACAATTTCCTTTCTAGTTGTTATTGATCTATTTCTATGAGTAGCGTGCTTGTATTGAATAATTTCTTTCATTTACAAGTTAGTTGTCAGCCAATTACTGAAAGCTATTTTTGTACAATCATTGATTTAGTCTATTTAGTACTTATCGCTAAAAATAATTGTTCTACTATTTTGGATAAAATCCTATCATTTTGTTTACACTTAGTGTTACATTATGTTTTTAATTTTTTTAAAGAGCCAACCTTATTTTAATTTAGTTTTTACGGTGATTATAACAATATAAGTTTTGTTCTTACCAAAACAAATAGGTAGCTGTCTATTTTACGCTAAAGTGAGCTATTTTTATCACGTGTAAGATAGGGAAACAGTGGTTGCTATGCAAAATCTAGGCCCCATAGCAACGGTTGCTATGTAACAATATCATTTTCTCATATCTGGGACCTTTCCAATTATGTTGAAAATTTCATCAAAATCGATTAAAGTTTAGGGTATGTTATTTGGTCACAAGAAGAAGAAGAATTGGAATTAGAAGAATAAGAATGACGAAAAAAAATCGATTTTTGCACCTTAATATCTTTTATTCTATAAAAGTTATGAAGTTGAAAATTGACTCACTTATACATTTTTGACGGCGCTCTATGATAGAAGTTCACTCATTTCAAAATATAAATTAGTTTTTAAATGGTAGCGGTTTAAAAAATAACCAATCTTGTGGTATTCTAATATATCTTCTTTACGTATAGGTTGCTCGCATGAGCTAACAACCTACTGCCGTAGGTTTAGATATGTATATTATACTGACATCAAATGGAATGTTGCATTTATGTGCGTGTTTGTGTATCGAACTATTGTAGTTAATTAAATGTTCTCTGACTGTGTCTTTTGTGTTACTCTCTGGTTGTGCTGCCAGAGATAGTTCTTGGCAGTGATAGGTACATATGAAGAATATAAAGATACATTTTATAAAAAAAAGTTTTTTCTTTCAGTGCGCAGTTTTCTAATGTGCAGTATCGCATGTCAGCTTTCCTCGTTTATGGCCCTGTCACACCTTGACGATTTAGTCAGCGTATACCTGACGTATGTAAAACGTTGGCATACGCTAAACAAAATATGTTTTTTCAACATTTGAGCGTATACATACCGTGTTCATAACGAGTTAAACGTATACATAGCGTATTAGTAACGTATAAATAACGTATTGATAAC
>JAYRBW010148366.1:0-14530 GCA_036023295.1 Invenusta paracnida | reverse complement strand
AGTATGATACAAAACAGTTATACGATGCTAAAGTGTGGTGTATGGAGATTTTCACAGTTACAAAACCACTCGTATTGCAATACTCATGGTTTTGTAACTGTGAAAATAAATATCCATACACCACACTAGCATCGAATAACTATTACATATTTAAATAAAACACATCAAAACACAACGCTTTTCTATTAATGGAAATTTACAATGCAACACATTTGAAATCAATAAGAATGAAACCCTGTCTATAATCAATACCCAGGTATATGTATAGAGCGTCTAATATTTATCAATAATTGACTTAATAATACGCTATAAATAATATAAACTAACAAAACAAAACTAATAAAATTTGAAAAATTAATGAATTAGTTTAAACAAAATGAAACAATTAATAGTACTTACTTAAAACAAGTCAAATGTCTAGTATAAAACACCTAATCAATACAAACATTAAATACTAACGTCTGCTAGATTAACCATGCATACGGTATAATTAGTTAGATAATTATTAACTATCAACAACATTCGACAAAACAAATCTCGAAGCACTTACAAAGAAGAGTTAATCAATAAATATAGAGTGCAGTTTATATATTATATAGAATCAAAATTTATGGAATAGTCATTACTACATGAATAGTTAATTCAGTATAATTAAATACATATACTAATACAACGGTGCATTTAGATGATGTATATTTTAAAATATACTACATGTTAGATTTAAAAAATAAAAGAACGTAAACATTGTGTCTTAAGAAAGACAGGTACTATAACAGAAAAAGATAAACAGAGTTATATAGAATAAAGGTATTTAAAACAAGAGTAATAATAATAATAATAACAGGGGTGGTCCGTTCAAATTGTTGCTTTGACACATTCTGACACATCCAAAGGAAGGATTTTTAACATATTTTAAGGCATTATTGTTAAACAGAACATATTAGGAATTAATGCTCATTAAGTAGACTCAAAATACAAATAATAAGAATATACTTTAATGATTGTAGCATGGAGTGTGTTTAATTCACACTGGAATAATATATAATAAATTACCAAAAATAACACTATAATTTACATCTGTTACGTATACTAAAAGATATAGATTTTAAAAACATAGTAATACTGTATATGGAAAATACAAATACCGTTTAATTTATAAATGCTACAACTATAGAAGTTAACAAGTATCGTGGTATTAGCATCTTTAATTACTCACAAAAAATAAAATATACAGCAGTGTTTACATTCAGTTTGGTAGAAGCGAAATATGTACTTCTACATATAAAATTTAAACATAATTTGAAATAAACCATGTCAAATTGATTCAGTGCTGTTAAGCTATAACAACAAAATAGCATAATTAAAATGCTTGGAAATATGTAACTAAACATAATAGTCTAAAGTGAGAACCCAGCTATTTCAATTATGTTTTGCTTTCTTCTTCTTCTGCACACGTTTCTGGGATTCATGTTTTAGCATTTCACCTTGCTGCGAAAGAGTTGCGTTTGGTTCTATTAAAGGACATTTGTGGCAGAGAATTTGTTGAAATCGCTAACATCCATAGCAGAACTGTATCAATTCCATTCATTTTGGTAATTCTTCCGCACTCTGAATAGTTTTCCCTCATCAGCAAGGAGGTCAATCTTAACCCGAGGAAACAATTTTAGAAAATCCGCCAGTCTGCCGCAAATAGCATTCAGTAGACCATTGGGCTTCTCTTGATAAAGGGTGCAAGACTTGAAGATCTCGAAGAATTGGCTTCTTTAGGGGCAGTCTTCAGAAGAGAAGACTTGAGACATGTACAGCTTTGACACAAGGATTCAAAAAAAGAGTTAAACGCTTTTTAAAGAAATCAAATGGACACATCAGATCATCCCTGTAATAAGTAACCACATAGTTACAAATCTTATTGATTTCATATATATATCATGTTGTAAATTTTATTAACAGAAACACATTTTATTGCAATAAAATTTATACAAATTAGGTATCTATAAAATATCCACTATAAATTATTTCCGAAAATAGTATCGAAATAGTAGTTGTACCTATTGAATACAATTTCATTAGAGTTGAAACTCTATCTATCAACTATTGCTCTATGATAAAAACTATACTTTGAATTCACAAATGACGGATTATCGACAATATCGAATAATGTTTAATAATCAAATCATATGTATTGATTATACCTATACCTATATAAATTGAACTACATTAAAAAATGGTCTATGTTGTCTGTCTATTATCCAATAAAAACTGTAAGTTCCCAAAAATAACCCAATATTTTTTCGTTACAGCTTAGTAATGATACCTTAATGTTTTGATAATTTATGCAATATTGTAAATAATAATAACAGTAGATGTAATAATAATAATAATAGACAATATAAATGTTTCATATTTTTATGGTAAAAATTAGTTTTTACATATAAAATGCAAACTCAGTCATAATATTGCTTTTCTAAATATTTTTATCCATATCATAAATTCGGATTTGAAGGTAAAATAAGTTTTAACAAATATAATAATTAAGTGGTAAATTATAAATGTTTTAACTAGTAAAATATTAAATTTCTGTAACTACAAAATAAGGCAAATTTAAATTAGAAAATACAACTATGAATGCAATTGTTCCCACAGATATGTTACGACAATGATACGTATATTAATGTATTTTAATTTGTGCTACAGAATTAGAGGAATTCTGTAATTACAAGTATTGAATAATATCTGTTGAGTAAAATATCTTGTGCTAAAGTAAAGTTTCATAAGTGTTTGTGAAAGTTTTGAATTTGATTTAAATCTTGAATAATAAATAAGTTGTGAAAAGAATCAGAAAAGGGTCAAGCGTTGAAAAGGACTGTGGTGAGTGGCAAAGCGATTCTCAGTATTTTTGGGTAAACTCAGCAGCCGCAGTGATTGTCTGAATTTTGAAGTGAACCCAGCGACAGTGCGCAGACAAGAGTGAATTTAGGTACACATCATTTGTCACAAAATTACTAATCAAATATTGAGGTTAAATCACGTAAATTAAATCGTAACAGATAGCTAACGAGAATTTGTAATTGGTAACTGATTAATTTGATAATTAATTTACTATCCTAATAATTATCTTGATTGTTTTTTACTGCTTTCCTTTTGGTAAAGAAATTATTGTGAGATTTTAGATATTGTTATTATAATTTAGTTAGTATAATTTAACTATTATATTTGATAACCTATTCGATAACTGATTGATAACACAATATACACACAGACAACAATCCGATTACTTTAATAAGAATATTTAAACGTCCACGTCACTACTAATACTAAGATTCCTTTAAAGTATAATTTTACTGCCAAAGAAATATATAAAAGTTTTAGTATAATAATTTAGAAGCTTGAAATGACAGGTACATCTACGCACCAATTATCGATATTTAAAAAATAAATTGTATAAATAAAAACACCAAATTCATATAATTGATGTTTTATAAACTATCAAATTGGTTAATATTTACTATATATATATTCACAGCAAAACACAAAAAACCTGAGAAGCAAAAAAATGCGGAAAAATAAAGATTAATGAAAATAAGGTATATTTAATACAAGAATATGAAGTACAAAGAAAGTCACAAGATATTTAAATATATTTACATTATACATTAATACAATTATCCCCAAAATTTAAGTTTATCTTAATAAGAAATAATGTATGTTTACAATTTGTTACTTATAAGCAGTATAATACATATCTGAGATATTTTAAGATTTGGCAAAGAAAGCGCACAATACAAAATAATTAAATATTCACATTAATTTTAAAAAGTCAGTCAATGAAGTTCCAGAACTTTGTCTCCTCAAATTTGCGTTCATGAGGCTTTGCAATTCTTTGTTATTCTTCAGTTTCGGTTTAGTTTGACTAGCTGAGGAAGGAGTTCTAAAATTAAACAGTCAAATGCATGTATTTTGCAATCGATGTTTTAGGAAAATATTTAAGTTGAATAAATGTCTATTAATAATAAGTAAAATGAAAGTTTTCTTAAAATTTACTGTTTTAAAAATAGTTCAGTATATCAGTTAAACTATAAAAGGTCAAATAAAAGTCCGAATCACTAACTGTCTACATAAAAATTATAACTTGTCAGAAATAATTGAACATAACATGGAAAAATTAATATCAAATTGTTAACAATTATGATTATCTAACTTCACAATATTCATTTTTACCGAACAAAAAGGTTCAAACGGGATATAATTTTCTTCATTTGAAGGAGTGTTAAAGGAAGGCGCATACCTGGTTTTTATGATACTATTGAGAGTATTAGAGGTCTGCTCAAGAGATGTCGAGGCATTGTTGGCTGGGGCAGGTGTCCTAGCTCCAGCGATCGAGCTAAAATGAAAGATTAAACAATAGATAGACTAAGTGACACACCTAGAAGAACCCTGTGTACTCTATGGGTGAAACAATATCTACCAATGTAGAATTTCTTGTATTCAATAAATGCAAAATATTTTGTATACAAGTTATTTGATAAAAAGAAAGACAAACACAAATTTGTGTGTTTAACATTTTGCATACTTAATTTTTTAACTAGACACAGTTGTATGTTTTTTAACATCATTAATAATAACATGTCATAGGTTTTCAATAGGTTTAACCGTTTTTATATAATATTTTAAACAATAAATGCGCAATTTTCGATTACTACTCAATTTAATAAAATAAAATAAAAAGATAATAATAAAATACCAAGATCGGACTTTTGTACCAGGCATTCTCCAAACTAAAGTTTTCCCATCTGGTGAAAAAGATTTATTAAAGGTAATTCCATGTGAGTAAACAGCGTATGGAAGAAAATATGACTCTGACCGAAGTCAAAAAATTTGAATTTTTGTTTCGTCTCGAAGCTTCTAATAAATTGGAAATTTTGTTGGGATTTGGTCCCTAAAGGATCCACAAGTCTTGTTCCTAAAAAATATGAAAGCACCCAGCTTCTTTTGGAATGTCTTACAATGTCTTACAACAAAGGTACAACTCATCGAATGTGGAAGAACTTCAATCTCGTAAACTAAGTTGGATAATGGTAAGATTAAGGGGAAATCACAAATAACAAGAAATAGAAAAAACGAGTGTTAGAGTCCATTTTGATTTAAAGTTTTGAAATATATTTATAAATGGTTTTGTTTTTAAGATAACGCAATATTTAAAAATATATATTGTAGTGCTCTTTACAGTACTAAAATTTAAAAAAGTGGAATTCAATTTATTGTAACTCAGATCAATTATGGGTAGTCTATAATAATTATGCACACAAATTAATCATTAATAAAGATTGTATACTTGTATATTTATTATATTATACGAGTACATACATATCAACATTCGTATATGTATTGTAATATTTCTGTAGTCATAAAATAAATACTAATGCATAAATCTACATAAATTATAGTATTGCAGGGAGAGGAATAGCGGCATCGAAATTAATTTTGTCAGGCAAATTTTAGTATAAGTACTCTAAAGACAATAGAAAGAATAAGCCACCATATAGTTGTACTCTAAAGACAATAGAAAGAATAAGCCACCATATAAGTACTCTAAAGACAATAGAAAGAATAAGCCACCATATAGTTGTAAACACAATTTTGTACTATATAAGTAATATAGTAGTACGAATTTTCGGGACGCTGTTTCATTAACAGATTCAGGTAGGCAAGTAAGTATTGCTGGCGGCATTGAGTAAAGACCAAATTAGTATTATAATATCACATAAAACTGACAATCAGATATAGAGCATACACACATATAAGAACGCCTGAAACAACAAACATAACATGTTTGTAACCGTCGGCTTCTTTTAACTTTATTCTTTTTTAATACAAGGAATAAATTCTAATAAATTCTTTTAATACTTTCTTTTTTAGCAATATTAATATTTTATTTCATGTCATCTAGTTTTATATTCCTTAGTATCGTATGTAATTATTTTTATCACTTATAGAAATTTCTATCTATTTATTTAATTCATAACTTTCTTTCTAAAGAATGTAATTACATTATATATAATGAGTATTTTAATGATTCATTAAAAATATACATAACAAATTACAACATTCAAAAAGGAAAACCATAAATTGAGGCCAAAAATATAAATTCTTTGTGTCTTATACACATTTCCAACAGCTCCATAATAGTACTCAATTAAACTCTTTCATTTATATGGTCAAACTGAAATCTTCATCTTCTCTAACAGCTATGGTATATAAACACAAATTTTGAAGTTTCAACTTTAGAAAAGGATGTTTCAGTCATTTAAACAAGTAAATCATTTACTCAGTTAGCTAGATCAAAATTAACCATAAACATTTAAATTTATACTGTAAAATTTATTAGTTAATTTTGGATAAGCCTATACCTACATATATGTAGATGAATATGTATACACACCATTCGGACCTATACTTACTATACGTGTGTTACTTGTTAGTTATAGACTGAGTTTGAACTAATTCTAACGGTAAAAAATATTATGAATGTCATGATGGCGTTAAACTATTCATTTTGTTATTGTTTTCAATAAAAAAGTACTTTTTACAAAGTCAAGAAAATTATTACATAAGTCGTATAAAAATTAGGACGAGGTAATATTCTTCACGGATATCAATGATCTCATTTACGACAGCATTCACTAAAGTGATAACAGTAGATATAACATTTAAACACCTTTTTAAAAACGAAAATGAAACGAAAATTGAAAATGCTATCAGGACTAGCTCAGGTGTATTGTCATTTGAAAGAAACCAAATTTAGTCTAATGAAACTAGCTATAGGTATACTGGATTGTAGCTAATAGATGATGCTGATTACCACGGATCAGTATATTTGGCCGCCGTCAGCAGTAATACATGTACGAGATATTTGAAAGATATATAAATTTTAAATTTTCTGGAATTATTCGGAGACTAACATACAATAGACATTAATATCAAGAAAACGAATTAGGAGCACGATATATTCATGCTATGTTTAGTAGCTATAGACATTATTATATTCATTAATTAATCATTTTAAACTAAATTGAATTTGAAGGTTTAGTTTCAGTAAAAAATACACACAAACATAAATTAATAATATGGATTACAGATACATTATACTACTGCAATCATTATTTGATATATTTACTGATATCGAGATACATAAAATTTACGTTTTTTAATTCATTACAATATATAATATAATCGCCACACAAAATGTATTGCAAAGGATAGACATTAGTGCATTAATAGACAAACTAACAAAATATTAGTTAAATAACTGCAACCACTACAAACAACTGCTCGGATGAATTTATGAACTTGTTTTCAACATATTCCTTTTCCCAAAGTATAAAACAGCTATTATCATTCTATATAACATATCTTATTTAATATGTAACAATACAACGGAACTTTGAGCCATTAATCATTGCATGAATATTTCGTGCTACTAATCTGTTTTTCTTTTAATATTAATGTCTATATTGTATGTTAATAGCATGTCTCCGAATAATTTAAGAAAATCTAAAATTAGTCTACATACATGTATTACTGCTACCGACCAAACAGCAGCGGCCAAGTGACGGACCAAATTACAAAAAGGAAGATATTTTTCAAATTTAATGTTTGAGCAGATTTAATTTTCTAATTAAATGTGTTACTTTCGGAGTAGCATTAATATATATTATAAGCTATACTCTAATTAATCATTTATACTCTCATTGAATATGGCAGTATTATTTTAAAAACATAATATGATGAATAGTAACATAGTTAAAATGTTTTACGTTATAGGAGTTTAAGAAATTTTATTAAGATTGGAAAAGGTATGCCCCAAAAACGCATATTATATAAGTGGAAGTACCATATAATTAAGTACTTAATGCTATAATGAAATCGATAACATAGTATAATAGTATATAAGTGAAAATAATATAGATACTGCTATTATAATAGGTCTATTGTTCACTCAGCAAATGTGATCAACGTTGCGTAAACCTAGCGAATTCTGCTAAAATGTTAAAATACTAAGGCAGGGAATTAAACAGTTTTCATTACAAACGCACATTTGAAAAGGTAACATTGCCATGACATGCTTGTTCGTGTTGCACATCATTATAAATATTGATCCGTTTTTGTGTATATCATCATTAGAATGTATACAAATAAACTTCGAAAATGCTCAAAACTTCGGCCACACAAATACAAACACATCGCGCGAATGTATAAAAAATTAATTTGTGTTTCTATTACTCGTAAACATTATTTAGAGCAACAAAAGATTATTTAAAAGAGCCATTTTTTTCTACCAAAGCATATACTGAATGTTGTAAAACAGACACGCGTGATATATCGAAAAGGGACTCACCAATTCAAGGTTTTAGATTTTGCTTCTCGAGATATTTTATTCTTGCAGAAGGGGCACTTAAATATCTGAAATATGTTTGAAAATAAGCTGAATTAATATTATAAATTAATTAATGAAAATAATTCAATTATAGAGGAATTGAAGGATAAGGGATGCACCCCTATAGTAACAATAACAGAATAGCACAAAATCACCTCTTTAACTACCCATTTTTTTCTTCCCTTCTTTTTAAAACAGATTCGTTTAGTTTTCGTTTCTTTTTCTTTTTCGTCCAACTTTTTATAGCATTTGGGACAAACGCTGTCTTTTGTCAGAATATCAACTAGAACAAAAGTAAGAACAAGTATACGTGATATAAACATAATTTTATAAGCTATAATTATAACAAGTTAATAGATTATAAACGTTTAAAAATAGATAACAATATAACTAAAATTACTTTTTGTTTTAGTACTTGTGATAAGATACCATAAGCTGAAAAAAAGTAGAACAATATTTTGGGCAAAACCACAAATTCAAATATCAAAGTGAAAGATACAATTACTCTACAATTAATAACACTCGTACTTATATAATGAAATCTGAAAGAATAATAAATACGTAGTATATATATTATGTATAACTTTAAAAATAATTTTTTTTAATAAACAAAATATCTTTATATATATAAACTTGGTAAATTGGTAAATAACAATAAGCTATAAACTATGTATTGTTGCGAAACCTAGAAAAAATAAAAAATCAATGGGAAAGTTATTATAAATAAAGGGATATAACAACAATAACAGTCAAAACAATAAAAATATAAAAACATTTTAATAGTTAAAAAATAATTGAAATAATTTGGTATTAGAGCAACTATTCTTGAAGGAAAATAAAACGAATAATAAATAAATATTACTTCATAATAAAGTTTTTGGAATTATTAAATTCCATTTAACCTATAACAGTATAAAAAGTACTTAAATAAAAACGTTGTAATAGTATGTTTATTTCTACCTAATTAAATACAAGTAATGAATAAAATAAAATATATTTTTAAAATAGTACTTTTGTAATAACAACATTACTTTTTAAAAGACGTGCAAATTTAAAATATATTTCGAAAATTACGTAAGCATTAGTGTGTTTTACAACCTTTGTTCCTGTTAGATGTGTTATTTGGTATTGTTTTATGTTGTAAAAAAAATGGTAGCTACTAATGTCAAACTTTGATTTTGTGATCTGCAAAATTAAATTTAGAAAATAATTAAATGCCTGTAGTGAAAATGGGCAGATATGTGTATTTTCTAAATTAAAAGTCTGAATAAAACATTATATTATAATAATTCTAAATAATAAATTAATAAACTTTAAATTTATTTTTAGTCATACAAAAATGAACAAAACTATTTAAAAGTGAATATTTTGTTGTATTTGCTTCATCAAGATCTTGCAAACTTCTAGATAAAAAAATGGACATTTATTTTAGATAAAATACATTTAGAAATAAAAGTTATTAGCAAGGAGTAAGAGAAATTTTGTTACAGATCGTAATCATTGAAACAGTGAATATTATCAGGTATTTTAAACACTAAATAATGACTACATAAAGAGCCGAAGTTAGAATTATGCTAACATAATGTAAAGTTATATAGTGTAATCGAGTTGTATTTAACTATATTGAGAATAACACAAATTAATGTAATTCTCTATATAATGTAAAACGTCAGTTTAATGTGTTAAATTTGAACTCATCTGCTTATCACATTTGTGATAACAAGAATAATTGTTCAGTAAAATTGATCAGAAGCAAAAAATGAAATCTTACCTTCTAAAATGTGGTGCCAGTGGACTATTTTCTAACAACTTGTTCCTTTTACGATAAAAGTCTTTCAAAAATTTCTTTCTCTGATTGATTTTCTCTTGGATTGTTGAGGGAACATCCATTTCTATCATACAATATAGATAAATATATTGATATGTTTAGTAAAATATAAAAATAAATATACAAATTGAAGTACTTGAAATAAATGCTATTTTTAAATGATATGTAAGCAAAACCCTTATAAATAAAAGTTAAGCATGTTTATTAAAATGTATCGAATCATACCAATAAATAAATACTGATATCGCATCTTTTTATAATTCAATAATATATATATGTAATACTTTTATATTAAAATATGAACTACAAATAACATATAGGTATACTCCCATACATTATTTGTGATCTTTTAAATATGTTGTCAAGGTCTAAAGTATCAATAAAAATCAATACATACTCGTCATTTACTAGTACATATTAGTTAATAAGTATTAATATAACAATTAAACATTCTTCTATGAATAGGCTTAATTTATATCTTAAAATACAAATAGCAAACATTACTCATGGTTTAGTAGGTTTGTTCTGTCAACTTTTTTTTATCATTTGGCCTATTCAATTAATCATGGTGGTTTATATTTATTTTAACTCCTTCTTTATGGATGTATATAATCTAGTGGGAATTGTACCTTGAATAAAATTTACTCAAGTTAGCATTACGTTTTAGCATTTGAAGTTTTTGATATTTTATGAAGGCTAACTTAACTACATATTTATAATATAGCTTATATTTGTATTATATAATATACATACATACATACATATATCTCTAAATCACTCAATTATTACATTCATACTATTTTCATATTATAAATATAATATATGTAATAACGAATATAAAGTTCACATTCTAATCATCAGATTTTAAGTAATATGTTTTTCAGAGTTGAAGATGCACTTTTAAAATAATATTATTTTTAAAGACAAGGCGGGGTATGAGTTTAATAGTGAAAATGTACTTTTTTGCATAATCGAACGAGATAGATGCAGCATTAGAATGCATTTAAGGGCATCTCAGAATTCTTAATATAAGTTAAGGACATTTTTTCAGCACAACAACAACAATTTTTTGCAGAAAATATTATTTAAAATCTGTAAGATTAATTTTTGTATTAATAGTTTCAATAATCTTTAAAGGACCACCATCCAAAATTTAATTCATCAAACTGATTTTTTCAGATCAATTTTTTCTACCAAGAGTTTCTATATTATACTGTTTGAAATTTCAAAATTATACTCTCATTTATTATGGAAGTACTATTTTAAAAACATAATATGATGGATAGTAATATAGTTCAAATATTTTATACTATAGGAGTTTAAGGAATTCTATCAAATAGATTAATCAAATTAAATATATGCAAATTGCATTAAAAAATTCACAAGACTTTCAGAATTATACATTTCCCTAACTTTTTCCTACTGCAGGAAAAATTATCTACTTAATGAGAAAATGGATTTAAAGAAAATGGTAATAAAAACGGAACATCTGAAGCCATGGGAATGTGCACGTAAGAATTATTTTAAGGTGACATTAATCCTATGTTTTTGAGAATGTTGGTAGGATTTATTTTTACTTCTTCAATTGCTATTTTTATTACTACAGATTCATCTACAAAACATATTATCAATCTAAAACGTGTCTATACAGGTGCATCTATACAAACTAAAACAAAAAGCAAGCACCTTCCTGGGGTGACTGATAAAATGGTTAAATTGACAACCCTGGAGTTACAAAGGCAGGTATGCACAAATAACTCCATTATTATGAATGACGGTCCATAGAATGTGTATATGTAGTATCTTCATCCAACCATAAACAATAATTTATGTTGTGAGGACTTCAAAACATTGACTCTAATTAGCTATATTATAAATAAATAAGTGAAGAGACTAGTGTATACTGTAAATTTTGTTTTAATTGAGATGAAAATTATTAAATAATTTGCTACCTATCATAGTTATCTGCATAATAATGCATTTAATTTAAATGTTTGCACTATGCGATGGAAAATCTATATTTTATTCAATTAAATTTAGTTTGGTTATTAATTCTTTCTTTGTATTCTTATCTATTTTTACCAATGTTTATATTAAATTGCTTAATACGTTTATAACAAAAAAGGTTGCAATCTTTATCTGAATTAAACTGAATCTATACTACAAATCTATAAATATTCTAAAATTATAATATGTAAGTTGTATACACATTAGAATTTATGTTAAATAAATTATATATAAAAATAAAACCAGTGTGTACTTCATACAGTAATTAAATAATATAATTAAATCAGTATACAGGGCCATAGCAGCCGGTCCAGCAACTGCCGGACCAATGTTCTGGCAATTTTCTAACATTATTGACTTTGACAGTGGTGCGTGTACTATACTCATGTACTCTGGCTTATTTCAAAACAGTATTTTTAAAATACTATTTTCACAACATAATTTGATAGTTGTATAATATTTTATAATTCTTTTGATCCAGTATTTTGGTATATTAATGTTATCCAGATATAAAATACATAACATAATAAATATGTATTTATTTATAGTTACATATTACATAAATTACTGTCAAAAATATATGTTTTGTTTCGTTAAAATTGTCAATGTATAAATAGCATATAGAAAAATCAATAGAATATATCTAAAAACAGCATTGTATATCAGGAATACACCTGTCACAAATGTCAAGGTGGTCCAGCTCATTTTAGTCATGCCTGCCACAAATGCTGTAAGTGAATGCTCGTTTTCTTCCATGAGGTGCATCAAGAGCTACCTGAGGAATACCATGCACCAAGACCACCTCAATCATCTGATGACCTTGCACATCTCTCAAGATAATGTGGACAATTTGGATTTCATTTCTGTAGCAAATGAGTTTGTGTTACTTAATGAGCACCGGTGCAGATTCTTTGGCACTTTTACTCAGCCTTAACTCATGGTAACATTTTCTCTTATGCCTTGTGTTATTTATGTTGTATTTCATATACTTGCTATGCTTATACTATAGGATAAATAAAAACAATAATGTGTTGTATTAGTAACTGGTTTGTTCAATATATGTACATTCATGATATGCTGTCTTCAATTATTTGTTGTGCTGGACAGTGACATTGATTCAATGTAGGAGGTTGGGAAATATGCCAGACCAATCAAACATAACATAAGTTATAGAAAATAGCAGGTAATTTTAATTTTTTGTTATATCACCCTAACCATGAATAATGCTGCCCCTACAAAAAAAGTACATTTTTTAATGTTTCTGAGTTGCTTGTTATTATAGTTGTTAATAATTTTTGTATTAGTGTAAAAAGTGCATTGTCTCAAGTTTTTAAGTTGCTTGTTTTATAATTGCTAATAAATTTTGTATTGGAATAACTTTAAGCAGGCAATCAATATTTTGGAATAACTGCATCATAAGCTGGCAACAAAGTCTACTCAAATGCAGCTAACACAGTTGCAAGTTTGCAACACAACAAATGCACCAATCTGCTTAGACAGCAATGCTATAGCATAATATTACATAGGCTTATGCAGATTAGGAGAGACAGGTGTGTTACGCAACACACTCCTACATGCTCTTTATCAAAGGGGAGAGATGTAAGTAATGTAACATGGATATAACATGTGGTCAGACATTGTCATGTATCCAGAATAAGTATTAAAAAGTATTTTAATAAAATTAAAATAATAACTGGGAGTCAATCTTCGAATACAAATTCGTATATTGATGGTAAATGCACGCCGTTTCACCCAGTGGGCTTTATCGAGTACAACTGTGCTAGGAAGCAGTAAGTAGAGATAATATAACTTGTTATACAGGGTAATAAATGGAGTTAAACAGAGATGGCCAATCACAAGCGGGCATGAGCAGTTTTAGTAGTATAAGCAAAATAGTCAACATAACAGAGACATAAATTAGAGAGGGAGAGAAAGGAATTGTTCGTTGTGTATGTGTATTACAATGAGATAGATATTAAATGCATACCTGTGCATCCGTTCATAAGAGTCCCCGCGACTGCTTTAGATATGTAAAGGGCTTCTATCGATTTTCTTTTTTTGGTTGAGGCGATCGCCTGATGTATAATATGCCAGCGGATTTGATAGGTTAGATTAGATAATCCATCTGTGTTATGGAAGTGGTCTGTCACAGCTGATGGGTAGTTTCCCGAGATGTGTTCTTTTATTCGAGTTCCCACAGTTCTGCTTGTTTCTCCGATGTATATTAAATTACATAGTCGGCATTGAATTTCGTAGACTAC